>BOPP01000019.1:330557-377553 GCA_017312745.1 Gryllus bimaculatus | reverse complement strand
ATCCGTCCTTTTGTCACTGCGCCGCGGCTTTTGCACGCCTCTTAGGCAGCGAGCCGCCCTTGTTTCGGCATGTGCGGTTTAATGAACAACTCCATTGCTGCCTCTCCGCGAATTGCGACCTCCCATGCCAGCGGCTCGGCCTAAGTGCCATCGCGCGCCTCCGCTGGTGTTCTCTGAGGTTCGGGCAGCCTTTTCCCACGGTGGACCCAGAGCACCAGTGTGAGAGGTGGGTACCAGGTGAGTACCGCGTAGGTACGCGCTCGGACGACACGGACGCGCGGTGCGCATACACAGGGAAAACTCTTGTTTAGTGACTAGACGAATGTAATACCTATTTTCCCATTCATTTCTGTTCGGTCCAATAATTAGCTTAAGAACATTCTCGGCACAATATCACCCTTCGTCACTTAGAGAGGAGTATTTCCAAACTCTGTCCAGCAGAGCGATGCGAAATTAAAATTAATTTTTAATTAAATTTACTCTTGTTGCTTCGCACACGAGTGACGATTTAATATGTCCGAATGAAAAGTCTGGTGTTTATCAAGGACGTTTCGATCGCCTTCCCATTTCTGTCCGATCGTAAAACGGAATTCAGAGGGAACGTCTGTCTCTCTGAAACCGTCGTTACGCTGCCACTCTAGAAGCTGCTGCTCTTACCGTAGCCACGACAACAATTTGTCCCATGAGGGACTAAAATGAATCCTTCTTTACAAATCGGGGACATAGAAAAAAAAGCAAACCATTTTCCTTCACATGAATTTAAAATGATGAATATTAAAATGTATTGTGCAAAACTAAAGTAACCCCTGAAATTGGCAAAAGAAAAAAGAAACTAAACTAGTTTGAATCTGTCAAGATGATGAAAGGTCTGTTAAAAGAAACAAGTAATGAGTATTATAAAATGTATTTTATAAAAATAAATTAAACCCCCAAAATCGTAAAATTAGACAGAAATCAAATGCAAGTTTTTTTTTATTTTAAACAATATCACGATAGTGAATGCCGCCTTTTAAACAAAACAAAAAAATATGCTCTCAAGAACATTTTATCTGAAACTTTTGAAAATATACTCATGAATAAAATAACATTCTGTACGACACAGAACTATTATTTTGTGTAAAATGAACAAAACTGACTTTGCTAATAGTTTGATTTTTTTAAAATTTATTATTCGTGAAACATTTTGAAGAACATCCACAAAATTTGCGAAACTGCTACATTTATTACCATGCACATCTTATGTGCACTGTACTTTATTTGCGGAACACGATTTTGGGTCCTAGGAAGTTCTATTAATAGTAATGGGGTATGGCGACGTAGGGCCGCATTAATAGTCATGATGTAGGGCGATATGTAGAAATGTTTGCAACGAGAGCAACACTCCGAGCGCATCCAGCCTGAGCCCCTTGACAACGTCGGGGGAAAATTTCAAATAACGCCCTTGGAACATGTAAAACTTGGTTTACAAGTTCTTTGTTCAATTAAACAAGAATTCGAAACATTTTTAGATTTGTTTTACATTAAAAGTAAAAAGACGCACCGTAATGATTACGTTGCGTTTTTTTACTCTTGATGATGTCGTAATCATTAGCTGTTTTATGCATCTATTTTATATTAATTCAACAAAATAATGTTTGTGATAATCTTTCTCGTGACAAGTATTTATTATGTTTTCGAACCTCTTAATTTTACTACAATGAACTTTGGCTTGAACAGTAATGCTCTAGTAGAACACAAAATGCAATAAATTCTCGATGCAATCTCGACGCCCAGGCCCAGAAAGGGGATGCTCGCCAGACGAAGCATGCGAGCAAGGGGATCGCGCGTCGGGCCGCATGGGTCAGGCGCATGGACAGGCGCCTCGTTGCCGCTGGTGATCAGCTGACGTCTGTTGACGTAGTGGGCGAAGGGCGGCCGCCCCTCGCCCCGCCGATAGAGAAGTTCGCGACCCGCGGCAGGCGCTTGTGTGGCGTGGAAGTAGGGGAGGAGCGCCCAGTGCCGCAGTGGCGGGACGTCCCGACGACACCACAATCTCCGTCACTGGCGCCAAACACGCGTGCGCGCCGACGAGCTCCGCTAGCGTCCGTTTCGGCCGGCAGACAACAGAGTAGATACACGCTATCGCGGGACAACATTGAGTGGCGAAAATTCTACGATAAGGAAACGTGACATCGGCGGTACGAGGATAAACTAGTGGTGCTACAATAGAAAATACAAGTCTCGATTTATTTATTTTATTTTTTTCTAAAACGCATAGAAGTCAACGAAAATGATACTCGCGCCGTTTTTTTACCGTCTCTTCTTCTAACCGCGGACGAAATTAGAAGAAAACAATTGGAGCGGTTTTAGAAAGAATATTTTTTTTATAAATTACATGAATTTGAACTCCAAATTACAAAAAACTAAACTATTTTCAAAATAAAAAATCCCTTTGAAACTCACGAAGTCTCGATTTTATTTGCTTGGATCGGAAAATATCCAATTTTGGAGAAAATATGCTGGCTTTGACCGAAGACGGACGGACAGAAAGACGGATGGACTGACAGGCTGGCTGTACTGTGTGTTAGAGCAACTACAAAAGTATTTCGGCCGAAAATACACCGTTTTCGGGCGCACAATTACATAACTTTCTCTTCCAACGAAACAAGGCAAGAAAGTAAAACTGACACCAAGAGAGCAAATTTTTAATGATAGAGAAAGCCACGTTTACTGTTGGTGGGCGAACCAAACGAGACGACAGAAACGGATAATTATATGTGCACAGATGAGTTAGTTTTCTTTGTTTGGTCTGGGTTAGCTTTTCGGCCTTTCCCCATCTTGCCAGATGCTGTCACAGCAAAACCTACACTTTTCTCAATTTTTTCGGTTTTCTAAAGGTAACCCGAAATGTTACTTTACGAAAATTACTTTGAGCGTATTATAGATGAGTAAAATCCCATCCTATATAGAAATTTCCATTGTACAATTTGAAGCCATTTTTTAAAGAAAATATCTTTTAAACATTGATGTAACTGCGAAATTTGAAGCACTTTTTCACAGAAAACTTTTTTCAAAACACTTATTGGAAGTACTTCCTTAATTGGAAATAAATTATATATTAATTATTTTTTAAGAAAATCGCGTTTAAGCGTTTCCGAAAAGTTTCTCAGAAACGTTCTGGGATTTTGAAAATTTTTATCAGACATCATTTTAAGCACTTTTTTAAACAAATTCAACAATATACAATTCGACATTCAACAAATCACCCATAAATTAAATATTAACGATGTGAGAAACCAGTACAAAAAAAAAGATCAATATGGCGTTTAGTCACTTTAGAAAGTGCATTTAGCACTGTCCCTACCAGCAGTTTAAAGAAATGTTTGGAGAAGTTGAGAAAATATTATTTTGTTACATTTTAATTGCACGTAATATCGAGCGTAAACTATTAGAATTTTTAAAACAATGCGCCTGACTTTAATGAAAGAGCTGATTAAAGAGAACAAATTTCATTGAAGGAAAAATTCCTATCTTCAATTTTGTAGTTGTAGGAAGACGTCGAAAAAATTCCAAACTCTTGCAATGTTCAAAACTTGAGAGTTAACATTGAAAACCAGAACCATATCATCTTTACAGGTGTATTGTACATTATTCTTTTAAAAAATGAAAGAAAACATCTGCAGCCAATTTTTTTTTTGAATTTGAGAAAATTTTGAAAATGATTCATGGGCAGAAAGACGGAGGTAAAGAAACCCCAAATTTAAAAAAAATTCAAAATCGCAAAATTTCGAGTCGAGCCACTTCAACAGGAAATTTTTACATTTTGGAAAAAAATCATACGAATGGTTTAGGCGCTAGAGGTGTTCACAAACGGCCAGAGCGACGAACGGACGGACTTTTGGTGGTTTGAAAAGGAAATACTAATAAGGAATACGGAATCAGGGGAACTCAAAACGCGTATTTCCATTGAAACCTCGATATCGATTTTCTGCATTATCACATCACTTTCTCTATAATTCGTATATTACTCCGTATATACGTACATATAAAGGTAAGTAACTAGTGGTACTAAGGAACGGCATAGACTTCTCGTTTTAGTTTTCTATTTTCTATGGTCTGGGCTAACTATTCGGGCTTGCCACATACTCTTGCCAGTTGCCATCTATCCCCGCCCAAAATACATTAAAAAACCAAATTCTCAATTTTTTTCTTTTCCTCATAGTAGAAACGAAATATTACTTTAAGAATATTAATGGAGAGAAAAACGTAATTTTTCATTGAAAAAAGTGGACTCGGTTTTAAAACAATGGCGTTTAAGCGCTATTGTAAATGCGTAATTTGAAGCTTCTGTGACGTCATGAATACTCACAGCGACCACAGACACAGAGCTTTCGTATAACAATATATTTATTAACAAAGAAAACAAAACAAATATATACACTTAATAATCTACTTACACCCTAGCTCTGATAGACCTACTATCCCCTGATCGCGGGAGCGATCCAAACCCGATTGAAGATGGTTTTGATTGTGGCATTCGCCACTCCTACTTTTGAAGCGCGCACAAAGCCTAGCTTCCGTGACCGGATGTCACGCTGGGACACAAAGTCCGTTCTGGCGCACCAACGACTGGTTTGCCTCGATCGCAGGAGCGATCTTATCCGATTGAGAATCGGCGTGAATCGTGGCACTCAACCACTCTTCACCTCGGAGCACGCACACAGCATAGCTCCCCCGTGACCGCAGTCACCCAAGGACATAAAGTCCGCAGGCTTCGTCAACTAGTGACTCCAGCCTCGCGAGCCGGGCTCGCATATGCACCGTCGCGGCGCCAAGTTTTGTGCACAAGCACGAGGTTCTCCCACTGTCTCCAGAACCCACCCACTGGCTCTGTACACTCTGTTAAATAGGCGAGGCCCACGTGACCTACTACGTCACGCCACCCCCTTGCTTGTTATAACAGTGAAAAGCTTCTATAAGCCGGAAACTCCCAAAGCCTTGTGTCTCCCGTTTCCGCGTTCTTCCCTTTACGGAAAAACCCTACTTCCTGTGGCTAGGCTAATCCTCTCCCAAGCGTCCCCAAATAGATGCCATGAGGCACGCTGGCTAATACGTTACACTTCGCTTATATGTACGTACACAAAAAAGTATTTAATGGTGCTAGAAAATAGCACCACTAGACTCGTACTAGGTACTTTGTAATTTTTTCGGCCAGGGCTAGTTTTCCGGTGTTGCCTCTTTCTCTTGGCAGCTGTCATTTATCGACATTAAAGTATTTTTTTTTTAATTTTCTTAATTGTTCGGTTTTCTATTGGTATAATCGAAATATTTAAGAATATTAAAGAAAAGTCATGTCTCGTTCTAAATGGAAATTTTCATTGAAACATTTGGACTCGTTTTTACGAAAATGCCGTCGTATGTCGTTTAAGCATTACTGTAAACGCGAAACATGGAACTTTTTCACAGAAAAATTTTGAGTTTTCAAAAAACTTCATTTGAAGCATTGCCACTCAGAAATGCAATAATGTATACACATTGATAAGGATTAGCGTACTAACAGTGTGAGAGATATTTAAAAATAACAACAAAGAACACAGCAAAATGGCTTTAATGACATCATATATAGATTTTATCTCTATCCATATAAAAAGAGAAAAAAAGCAAACAATTATAATGACTTTTGAGAAAATTACTTTTAAGTGTTTCGCTTTCACATGCACTGTTTTAGCAGCACTAGTTTTCATAATACTTGAAGTTAATGTGTAGATCATTTTAAATATAGAATTGAAATTGAAAACAATCTGGCTTCGTTTTTCACGTGCATCACCTTTTCAGATTGAGAGGTTTCTGCAAGATATGAAGCCACATTTGGAAATCAGAACGAAATTATTCAGTTTCACCGTATAAAGTCTCGGGTTCCGGTTCGTCGCCCCTGCGAAACCCGTCGAAGAGAGTGGAGGCGGCCGTCAACTCCGGTAGGCGAAAACGACACCGGGCAGGCGCGGTGCCTCGAGGCCTGGGCGACGCCCTCGCCGCGCGCAGCCGAGCGACCGACCGCGTGGTCGGATATTTTTACCCAGCGCGGGCGAGCGGTCGCCGTCGCCACTCGCCCGACCCATCTGGTCCCGTGCGGGCGGGCGCGGGGGGAGGGCGCCAAGCACGCTGACTCACCGCGCAACATCGAACGCGCGCCACGGCCGCGGCGTGGCGGGGAAGGGTGGCAGGGGCAGAGAAGCCAGAGCGCGGATGGAATAACGGGGATGGAGACGGTGGTGAGCGCAGGGGCCGAGACGCAGTGGGAGACGGTCGGCAGTGGCAACGGCGAGGAGCGAGGTGGACCGGTTTGGCTGCGTCGCGGCTGGCACGACGGTTCTGCCCTAAATGAGCACCCGTCCGCGGTCGCGCGGCCAAGTCTAGCGCTTCCTGGAAGCGCAGCCGCCAAGCGACGTGTCGGCGGCGGCGCATGCTGCAACTGTTCAATCAGATTCAGAGTGACCCTCGCCGGAACGCCGCGGACTGTTTCCTTTCGGCCTATCTATTATGCCGGCTTAGAATACTGCTCAGCATTACGCGTTCTGAATTGTGAACACTATTCAAGCAAATCAATGTCATTAATACACAGAAAGATTTTCTATACTTCAATATTCGAAAGCCATACGTTACATTACCAAACACACTTTCACAATGTATTTCAGTTAAAATGCATTGCTTTCAGAAAGTATGAAAATACGAGTATATCTTTTACACGTTAAACTAGTGTGCAAATAGAATGGCACAGACTTTCCCGTATTAGTTTCCTATTTCCTTTGGTCTCGGTTAGGAATTCGATCTTGCCACACACTCTTGTCTACTGCAATCTATCGCCCCCCAAAGTAATTTTTTTTTTGTTGACATTTTCCTAATTTTTCGGTTTCTTAATTGTACTTTGAAATTTTATTTTAACATTATTAAAGAGCAGTCAAACTTCGTCCTAAATGGCAATTTTCTTTGAAAATGTTTGAACCATTTTTGAAAACTGGCGTTTAAGCGCTACTATAAATTCGAAATTTGAAGCCCTTTTTTCACAGGAAATTTTTGAGTTTTCGAAAAACAAAATTTGAAATCATTTTAAGAACTTTAGCACACAACGGCGCACACAACGGCAATATCAACGGCGTAAAAATAATACATTTGTGTATTTTTTTTTAAAAAAAAAGTAATTCACCGATATTAACTTTACGTCATATTAAAGAGTGCAATTACCACTATCCGTTCGAAATGTTTGAAGAAAACAGTTGGAGCCATTTTTGAGAATATAGCGGTTGAGCATTTCTGAAAATGCGGGCTAGTTTTCACAGAAAACGGTAGAGTTTTCGAGAAAATTTATATGGCATTCTTTAAAAAAACATTTACTCATAAATAAAATACTGGGGACACATTACCGCTAATATAAATATTAACATGAGAGGCAAGTCAAAAAAATTATTTTTTTTGTAATTTTTGAAATAATAAAAGAGTAGACTAATATGGCGTTTATGTCATCTTATAGAGTACATTAAGCGCACTATCCCTACCAAAAGTTTAAAGTAAAAATTTGGAGGCGTTTTTGAGAAAATCTTGTTTTGGTAATTTTTATAACTGTAAATACTCGTATTGAACGCAATATTGCGCGAAAACTACTTAAAGATTCAAGAAAATGTACATGACCTTACTGAAAGAACTAATTATGGACAACAAATTTAATTTGAAAGAAAAACCTCTATCATCAATTTTGTAGTTGAAGGACGCCGCCGAAAACATTCATACTTTTGAAAATTTCGCTCCCGTGAGTTGTCAAAGAGAAATATGAGAACCTTTATTTGCGGATATATATTTAAAAGTGGTTGACTGGAAATTATTGACTTTAATTTGTTTCAAAAGACAGCACAATGGCTCTCTCGTCACTCCTTTCATTTGCTTTGGCAAATGCAGTTAAATTGCAATAATAGTTATGTTTTTAAAATTGACTTTCATCCTTTTAATACATCAAGTTTTCAAATATTCTAGAAGAATGAACACCATGATGAAAAAGCCCGGAAACAATTGGTTTGTGTGGTACTGGACAAAACACAAAAAAATTTACATTGCGCTTTTCTGCAAATTTTCATTTGCATGTTAAACACAATATAAAACGGAAGAAAATACAATTTATTTTAACCATTTTCCCCAATCCATGGATTTTCTTCCGATAGAAATTGTCAATTCGAACATCAGAATCCTAGCCCTGGTAATAAAATTCGAAACTGAACAACAAAACAAGTAAGCAGAACGCTGTCAACATGTTTTAAATTTGTACGGGAAAATATTGAACAGAGTCGAGAAATCAACAAGGAAAATAATCTCGCAATTAAAAAATTAAATTATACTCAAATTCATTGAGCCAATATGGTACCTTTTAATGCATTTCGTGTCTTAAACTCATAACTTTCGAACATTTGACCCTGGTGTGATGCCGAGAGGTTTAACAAAGTCGTGCTGAATCGATTCGTCCCGCTCATTCCCTCGTCAAGTGCGCCGCTTCAAGTCAGCCTCCGACGTCGTAAAATAATGTCTTTAAAGGCGCGTATACAAAAGAACAGCAGAAGTCGTGGCACTTACTGTCCGAAAGCGATTCCTCTCTTACAATCACGACCTTGATGCCAAGTCACGTGCCGGGTAGCAAAGACTGCAACAATTCCGAGATCAAAGAAAATCCCAGCAAACATTTCGTGACGAAGGCTAATGGAACGAATTTACAAGTTGATCAGAGCTCTGAACTCTGCTACAGCATTATTTACCATACAAAGTCGCGTAGAACTTCGGCTTTCTTTGGCAGATATTAATAGTAGTATTATAAGTAACATTTAGATTAAGCACACTCACTTCAGAAAGCACTGAAACTTGGTGAAACGACTTTCACATTTTCATACTACAAGCTCTTTCGCAAGGTGGACGAAACAGTCGATCTCAACAGCATTTTGAACGGTGATAGTCCTATATAATACAGTGGACTAAATAATCGCGTATTGTAGTAGGTAAAAGCGCGTAAATGAAATTTCTATTTTAAATATTAAAAATCATTTTATGCATTATCTAGTATTACATTTACGAGCCTGTAATAATTCCCTTCATTGTTATTTTTGTTTTTGGTTATTCAATGTAAATGGCCATAGCATAGTGTAGTATAAGGTAGGTCAGGATCGTCTGCAGCATTAAGCCCTGGAATACAATAACGAATTTATAGCCCAACCGCTAATTTAACAATGCACTCGAAGTCAGTGTAGTAAAGATAATAGGCAGCTCAAATTTCAAAACAGTGTGGTACAAAAGTGAGATGGAATATCAAAGAAAGCAATATTGTGTTTGCGTTCTATTTATCAGCATGCACCCCACAGAAGAGAAAACACCCGTTTCATCAGAAAACCTATTACAAGTTTACTGCACGCACGCAGCCTCGTGGAAAGGATTCCTTTATATGACGTCGCGTCGCGACGCGTCGTGTCGCGGCGGCGCAGGCGCGAGGCCCATTCAGCGGCGGGCAGGCGCCCAGGCCCCGCGGCCTTGGCCGCCCATTGCGCGCTGCACGCCGCCCTGCCCGCCAGCATCGCCGAGGGCGCTGCCCACGCGCACGGACTTTCTTCTCAATTCATTCACAAAACAAACGACGATAACCACGAGTTTCGGCCTACGTCTCAAATTGGCTACGTAACGTGCGATTGAAGTTCGATTTCAGTAAGACAAGAATATATTGAAAATTTCTAAATTTCGAGAATGTAATATCATTGGGCAAACTTCTATATCATTGTGCTTTCTGAATAATGGTTTCAGTAATGCAAAAATTAATATCACCAGTCATGAACTGTCACAATGCATTCGTTGAGTATGGCCGCAATCCCCCTATTTTATATATGAATCAAGATAATTAATTGCAGCAATGATCGCGTTGAGCTAAAATACACATTGTGCCCACTGTTTGCAATGGCGCGTCACGGCCGCCGCCAAGCGCCGCGACGCCATCCGAGTCCACGCTGCAGCGTGGCGGCAGCGGCAGCGGCGGACCGGAGCCCAAGGCCGCTCTCACACGCGTACGCGAATGCGCAGCGCGGCGCGACGTCTGCGGCGGCGGCGAGATGGCGATATAAGAGACGCGACGCGGTGGCTGCGCCCGCGTCCAACGCCCTTGACCCTGCGGCAGCGGCGGCGCCAGCGCGCGGGTCAAGTCTAAAGTGCGCAAGTTGTGATGCACCGGAAGCTCGAGGATCGCGGGAGTTACACGTGCTGCGAATGAAGGGTGCAGACTTTTAAATTCTGATTTAGCTCTCTTAGACCATCTTCTCTAGCTCCCTCTCTCTGTAGCCATAACCGGGTATTGATGATTCTCAATCGCTAACATGTACTCGTACTTAATACGGGTCATGCAGCAGATGGAAGGATATGGTGCGAGAAGTACGAGGCGCATCCTGAGAATAAGTTTCCCTGGGACGTCAACAAAAAGCAAAATCACAATTTCATGAAAAAAACTTCATTGCGTAGATACTTAAATGTTGCACTATTTTGCTACGTAATCACCACCAGAACTGAGACTTCTGACATACCATGGATTAATATTTGTATCCATGTGTGGTAGACATAGGTCGCCTAGGATATGTATCATTTTTTTCAGTCACCAGCCATTCTGCATCACTGTGATTCGGCTAATGCTAACAGACTCACACATCTCAACTCACGACATATTTTACAACAGTTCGGTTGGAAGGTGTTTGACCATCTACCTATAGCCCCCGGCGATTTTTATCTTTTCTTCCACCTCCAGAAATTCCTGTTCGGTCAGCATTACGTAAATCAGTGATGCAGGTGGCTGAAAAACACTTGTATCTATCCACACACTGATACAAATGTTGATTAGAAGGTGTGACTAATGTCTCGATTCTTGCCGTGATAAATTGTTTCATCTGCAACAATAACAATTTTTTCATTACATTATTTTCTTCTTGTTGACGACACAGGGAAGTTTCCTCTCAGGATGGGGCTCGTAGAATTAATTCATGAAAATATCGAATTTTGATAGCAAGCTTCCCTCTATTCTCCGGACTAAGAAATTAACATGATCTCTCCGTAAGTAAACTCTGCACTTTGCCTACAATTTCAATGGCATATTCCGTTTTTGAAATGCGGTTCTTCAGATAGTTCTAATCGTTGCACACCTTCAACTCTCTTAAAATAGATAGAGTTGAAATAATTAACATAATTATTCTCTGAAGAAAAAGTTCAGACACTTAATTCAGCAATTTAAATACGAGTATATTTCTTGCTGAAAAAGGTAATGTTGTATGTACAGGCATTATGCCTCGTGAATATTCGAAGGAAAAAAAATAAAGATGTGAAAAACGAGTGACACATTCTCATTTGATTTTAAAACACAATTCACACTAGGCCATGTGTGCACACCGCAACCACCGTGGGTGGTTACCGCATTGGACTCGCAACCCCTGAGCGCTAGTTCGTCTCCGCCGAGGCGCATAGACTTTCGAAAGGCGGAAAACCCACAATGGACACGTCATGCTTGTGGCAAGTAAAGAACCATGCTAAATGCCCAGAAAAATGACAATCCACATTCTATCCAGACCCTAAAATCGCGTGGTTAAATATGACCGAGATCATTTTTGTATCGATGTGGCAAATGTGAGAGTCAAAACCAATCGGAAGCCCTGGGAGATTACAGGAGGACTAAAATCTTAGAAAATGTCAACCCATGTCTGAAAAAAAGGCAATGACTCACGCTTCAAGAAACCTGACACTACAAACAAACAAAGCATTACACCAAATATCCAATGGTTGCAGTTCAATTAAAAAAATTTCATCAAAAGAAGTACATTGATTTGAATTCAAAATACAGTGGCTCACAAAATTGAACGTACACTAGGAAAAAAATATAAAATGGCATAGAAAAAAGATTTATTGCAGAATTGTGGTGTACAAAATAAATATAGGTACTAATGTAAACCTTCTTCACTCATTCATTACAAAGATATCTTGAAATAAATTAATAAAACTTCTCCTAATGCATATGCAATTCACCACAAAAATGAACGGACACTGGCAATTTGTCTTCGAGAAAAACGAAAAATAATAATTCAGAATTTTGTGGAATGACAAATAACTTTCAGTCTCGCTGGCATCGATCGTAAAAGATTCATCGTACATTCAGGCGCGATTTTCTTCCATTCTTCAGAAAAGCCTCTGATGTGCTTTTTTATTGGAAACTTAGTTCCTGTACCTTGTTTTCCAATTCCCATCAAAAGTTCTTAATAAGATTGAGATCGGGTAATTGTGGCAGCGTTTCAAGGCGCTTTGGTACATTATATAATCAAAACTTCACAATATGCGATGTTTGGATGAACGTGTTGCCCTGTTGAAAGTAATATGTCGATCCCAGAGCAAGATTAGCTGCACTCTGACATTCCTTGAATTAAATTAAATAAATGTTTGACATTACTTAAATTAAATAAAATTAATAAATATCCATATTTGTCAACTTTCAAATAAATAAAATGGACTTTCCGACACCTGACGCAGGCATACAGCCCCATATCATAACGGAGCCAATGTCGTGCTTTACAGTTAAATGCAAACAATAGAAGATAAAAATTTGCGTGCACCTCACATGTACTGTTGCCCATCTGATCCAAATATCTTAAATATACTTTCATTGTTGAAAATCACTGTTTGACAGTACTTCGAAGGGTGGTACTATTACGCGAACTGCAGTATTTTGTGCAGATTTGCCTTACTAATCCAAGGCTTCCTGCTGATGTTATTGACAATGGTTTTTATATATCTCGTTCGTTGAGTATCTTTCTTTTTTTATTTCGGCCTTAGCAAATTTTATTAATTAATCTGCCATCGTACTTGAATTGGTCTATTACACCTTGAATAGTTGAATGATGTCTTCCTATTGTCATCGCAATACCTCATAGTAATCTTCCCCTCATGGCTAATTTCACAATAGGTCTTCGTTTTTCCATCGTCGTTTATCTTCTAGGGGCCATTTTCAATTCGATTTTGCTCTTGGCAAATCTGACCATCAACTAATCTGTTTGCCACAACTTTGTATTCAAAGAAAAAATGCAATGGGAACGTTTCAAAGCGCGCTTGTCATGGTGTACGTTGCAACGCTTATTTGTAGGCGTCACACAAAATATTTTATTTTACACCTAATAAATCAATTTTCTGCTATCCACTTGCACTAGTTCTTCCAGGAAACCTCACATATCAAAATTAATACTTTATTTCCAGAAATATTCAAATGAGAAGAATTATAGAATCATTAAAGGTGTACAGTAAAGGTGTACGTTCAATTTTGAGAACCACTGTACTACAAATACACCACAACGGTCATCGAATTCAGCATTTATGGATTCGTCGAGCTGTACTAAGGACACGGGGTCAACCACACCGTCTCCCATTCATTCCAATACATGCCGCATGGCTTTGTCGGATAAACTGTATTTCAACTGATCAACAGAAAAGTTGCACGAAAAACTCAAGCCACATAGAACAGCCCTTCCCGTCTCGTCACATACTTCCCACCAACCACGTCTACTTCTGGAAATCAATATCCCGCGATTTGCGAAGAGGTCTCTCTGATTGGCTCGCGGTCTGGGCCAAGCTGGGTCCCGCGCCGGACGTCCCCGTAGTCGAACGGCGTTGAACAGCCCCGTGACGGTGCCGAATGGATGGTGAGAAAGATTTCCAGGCGTGGTTAAGGGTGAGGCCTGCGACCGCGTTGATGTTCTGTGGCCGTCTGTTTATATCTAGTGCCTCTTTTAGTAGTACCGTACTTTTATTAATAGCCAGTACCGGTTTTCCTTGTGCAGAAGCCGGGTCTTGTCGATGTCCATGGGATATCCAGTAATCTAGGAGTGGTGCGCCAGAGCCGAGCGGTTGGTATTGTTCCTGTTGTAATGGGCGATGTGTTCAGAGACCTCCCCGCGAATCACGGCGCACCTGCCCCTCCCGAGCGCCCAGGCAGGTTAGTATATAAATCCGGGCGCGTAGCGCCGCAGTGTCACAGCACGTCCCCTTCACCTTCCGCGCACTGCCCCCACAAAGGTCTCTGAGCTCTGCGACGCGGAGGAGCAGCAAGTGCGTGGGAGGGGATCGCCGCTTGAGAATGCCGGAAACCGCGCGGGCGGCGCGGATGCGCGCTCCGCAGGGCCAGCATCGCTGGAGACCGAAGACGTCGCGGCGCCACGGACGCTTGATTGAAGTCGGCGCCGTGGCGTGCTTTAAAAGTGTATGTAGTGTTGTGAAGTGTTGTGTTTGTATGAATGAATGAATGAATGCGTTTGTAAATATAATTATAATATAAACAACTAACAAACTCCAAGGCGAAAATATATATAGTTATAAGATAGTTTTAGTTAGTCTGTAAGTAAAAAAGCCCTCCTTAATTGCAAAAACCAAATCAGCTGCAGTTGAAAATAATGTATTCCGAAAGTCAAATAAATTCCCGCCTCTCCAGGGTCTGGAGAGGGAAAAATATCAACAACAAAAAAGCCGCAGCGTCACTACCCTGAGGAAGCATGTGATATGTCAGGCGAAACGTCGGCCTCTCAGCCAACGACGCGGCGTCTCCCGGATAGCCAAAAATTTATGGATCGCCAGAAATTTATTTAAAATCGAGCCGCGGAAGCTTACGTATGCAATGTTACACACCATTCAAGAAGAGAATGATGTGTATGGGTACAAGTTCTGATTAATAAATAATAAAGACAATATAAGAACTAGTGGTGCTAAAAGAACACATATTTTCTAGTCCCTTAGTAACGGTTGTGTAATAATATTATACCACATTTCTACCTTTATCAACACATATCAGCGCTGACAAAAAAGCGCGCATGTAGCAATGGACATGTAACAATGCCATGACGCGCAAGTAACAATGCCATCACCATCTATAAATCAATAATTAGACCCCTAATGCTTTATGCATGCCCTATCTGGATCAATGCCTCAAAAACTAATATTAATAAATTACAGATCATCAAAAATAATTTCCTCAGACTTGCCACTCATGCACCCTGGTTCATCTCAAACATTCAACTGCATAAAGAATTTAATTTACCTCCTATACTTTACCCTATCGCGCTCCTATCTAACAATTTCTTCTCCAAAATAAACACAATAACCCAAGCCACCCACTACGGCCTAGCCACCACCTACTAGCTCCCAACAAGAATAAAAAATAGATATCCATTAGATTCATTCATCAGCATATTTTCCGAACTTAATTAATCACATAGGTGCTCTGTGAGTTTTCTATTCATGTGTAGTTAGATTTAGTTGTAAGATTAGCATTTAAGTTAAATATAAGTCATAAAAAATACATATGATGTAGTATAAATAATACTGAACTATGTATATTAATAAAGATATACAAGTAGTATACTAATAAAGATATATTATAAAAAAAAAGTAGCAATGGACGCTGCCAACAATAGACTCATATTTTCTTATCAATTCTTCAATAAATGGAAGATGGTCCGTCGTTGGTGCAAATACTGTATATATTTCATTAATTTCAAGTAGAAATTATGCAAAACTACTCGTTTTTTTCAAAAAAATTGTACATGACCTTTTTTAAAGAGCTAATTTTGTACAACATACATTGTCAGAGACATAAATCACTATCTCAATTTTTTTTCGATTTTTCGACTAATCGGAGAAGACAACAAAAATGAGACCTGCACAAATTTTTAAAAGTCTGTTGCACCATCAACAACAAAATTTAATCAAAAAAATTGCTGACATTTTTTTGAAAATTTTGAAAATGTCCCAGGGGTTAACGTAAAGTACTCCCAAAATTAAAATATCGATTTCAAATTCCTGGGTCCGCGGTATCAGCTAGAACGATTCAGGAATATCAATTTTGGAGAAAATAGGCTGAAGGGTTTATGCGCTAGCGTTGTGCACGGATGGACGGACGGACGAACAGACATTTATTTTCCGTCAGTTAACTTTTCAGTATGAAGGACGCACAAAACATGAATTCTGGCTACACCACATGTTAGAGGAATTTTTTTCATATTTAGCAACTAGATTTATCCACTTTTTCCTTACCAGAGTCCGGCAACAAGAGTTTTTGTGTCGATAATTCGCCGTTTTCCGGCGCACGATTACAATACTTTCTCTCCTAACCTCAGTAACTGCGAGAAAGGAAAAATAGGGATATAATTTATAGGTCATCCTCTATTAATGATGTAATCGAAAATGCAATGAAGTCTAATTTCATATTAGTGTTTGAATCAAACTTTCCAGTTGGCAATTGATGAAAATATATTTTACTGAAATCGAAACATATCAACATTCGCGTAGAATATCTAACACTATCTAGGCAAGTAAAAAAAAAGACAGAGAGAGAGAGAGAGAGAGAGAGAGAGAGAGAGAGAGAGAGAGAGAGAAACAAAATTCCCCTTTGCTGACCCCGTGAGAGTGTTTTTATCATTTCTGGATCATCAGATGTCAACGAGGAACGAGGCTCACATTCCTCATATGACACATTTTGGAGTAAATATCTATTAAAATTACGTTCTTGTTTGAAAGGAAATCATTTCAGGAAAGCGACAACAAATGTTGTTACAAATCCCTTGCTCACTTTGCTAATAATTTATTTGTTCGTATCTAGTGAATTCTTTACCATTTAACCAACAGATTAAAACATCATTTATTTTAAAACATATCCCTACGTAAATTGGTCTTTACTTCGTAGTTCAGAAAGAGTCTTTGATGGACACTGACAGGCGGTCACGGACAACGCAACGAGAGGAGTCGAGCACGGCATTTTCAAATGAGTACGACAAAGGCACTTGGGAAGAGGGTGCGCACATTATTGCTTTTCTTCCTTAAACTGTAGGGTAACGAGAACTAGTGGTGCTCCATCTTTCTCGTGATATTGTGATGATTATGTAATATTTTAATATGAAAATTTCTGTCTGACTACCATTCTGTCAAATACCATTTGAAAAATTCTTAAAGAAACGAAGCGCAAAAACTACAAAAATTTGTAAGCAATACGTGAGAAAGTAAAATAATGAAAAGTTAATAAATACGATGTTATTAAATAAAAATGAAACTGATAGCGTTGGGAAACAAACCCTAGTTGATCGAAAAAAATATAATAGTAATTATTAAACAATATGGTATTGTAATGTTCTACAAATATATAAAAGTGTTAGTTTATATTACCACGAATGAAAGGAAGCCGTTATTATCGCCTTCCGTTATCAGTGCGGCATTACAACAATGAGTAACAACAGCCAACAATGAGCACTCATCAATTAGTTTTAACATTTAACACAATTAAAGGACGCAATTTAAAATGAAAGAAAATAAATATAATATAAATATAATAATAATAAACATGAAATAATTTACACATTCTAACTTACGTAACATCCAACTGCATAGATCGAGAGCGGACCACTGAAGGTTAGAAATCTTTATTTCATATTTCAAGTAGGTGTTAAATAATTTATAAAAGATTAATTTCTAAACGTATAACAAAAGCTCCAATGAAGGAAATGAACAAATAAAAATAAAATAAATATTCTAATTTACGAAGTTGCCTCAATACAGTTCTAAAATTACGATCAGAATTTTCGGAGCACGCGACCAAGTTTGACGCCTAATTACTCAAAAAGTGCTCCTATTTTCGAAAACTTTTAACATGACCTTATTTGAAGATCTATGTTTGATGAACACATTTCATAATGAAAAGAATTGTATTTTCATAATGAGAATTCTAGGAAGACGCCGAACAAATTTTGATTTGTTTCAAGTTTTGAAAAATCAGGGTTTTAAAAGAACATGAGACATGCATAATTTTCTTAACAGACTTTTCAGATTTTCATCCAGATATTCAAAAGCCAAATTTCATCAAAATGATAGAGCAGTTTCTGAGAAAAAATTGTTTATTCAAAATTAAAAATTGTCGAGAGAGAGACACAAAGAGACAGACAGAGAGAGAGAGAGACAGACAGAGAGAGAGAGAGACAGACAGAGAGAGAGAGACAGAGAGAGAAAGAGAGAGAGACAGAGAGAGAGAGAGAGAAAGAGAGAGAGAGAGTGTGTGTGTGTGTGTCTCTAAGCAGCTAGTGCCGAAAATCTTGCTCTCGTCGGGACTCGAAACATAGGATCGTCTGGTCAGAGATACTGCAATGACATGAATGCCCAGGGACTCCTAAGCCGGTTAAGGTAGTAGGATTTAGCGCTGTCTACTATTAAACAGTTTTTAATCATCTTAACACCAAAGGAGTTTATAATGAGTTTATAATGCAGGAATATATAAAATGAATAGAATGAACGCTTATCTGTTGGCATTTGTGTATTATTAGATTGTGTGAGCTATTGTATAATAAATATATTGAAAGCCCTCGAAATTTTCTCTTCGAGAAAAACTGTCAGTGTTAGGTCATTGTGATAAGAAACGCTAATATAATGAGGTTTCTGAAGTTCAAAGAGTGCTTTTAAAATCAAAGTTTACTATTGGACTATTGTTGAGATTATGTAATGTTTCGCAATGTAACGCAGGGTACTGAACATTAAGATCAGTCGTAATGCCGTTCAGTTTTACATGTATAAGTGCGAACAACCACGAACAACAAGATCGTACATATAGTAATCGAGTTGTCCGTCCGGCACTGGAAGTCAGTCCCCACCCGGTCCACGGGTAAGCGAAGGATCATTCGTTGCGTCTCATTGTGCTGATGAGGATCTAGGTATTTTGTTTCGTATTCTTCAAATCTAATTAAAATGCATAATTAAATAATAAATTAATTTTAAAACTGAATCATTGGAGACCCCCCCTTTAGGTAATATACCAGGGTTATATAAATAATCTGCGAAGGAACAACGAGCGGCGTGAGTGGTTACGAAAAATGCAGAAGGAAGAACTAATTAGGCGCTGTGTTTCAGCGGGCAGTAAAGAGCAAATGTTTGAGTTGGCTGCTAACTCCACGGGGCAACTCACAGTACTAAGAGCGAGAGCGCCCAGTGCGTCACCCTTCGAAGAGCCCCGCCCACGTAGCGCTGCCTGGGGCGCATGTCCTCGCAACGCCCTGCGATGAGCATTCCCAACGGGACGCATGCCCGTCTTACGCCACTCAGCCACAAACGTAATGGTGACGTAGGAAACCTTCTCCATTCTGTTCCCTTATTGTCCCTTATTGTCAAAGTTGTGGCCGTCTCAGTTCTTACTTCATTAATCTTTGATCGCTTTTCCAATACGTTGCTCCACCAACACTCAAAAATGCTAGAAAATTAATACTTCGTCGTCTTCTCAAATACTTATTGTAAATACTATTGATACAATACATCGTCATTAATTTGGATTTAGGTCCAATCTTTCCACGTGTCATTATCTTTTTCGATCACTGGGCACATATGACAAACTCATTCCATAAGAGAGAATTCACAGTCCCAGTTTCTAAATATAAGCAGAGTGTGTGCGTGACATAAAGGTTTAGTACCCAAATTCCACTAACTGAAGGTAGACCAATTTTTAAGAATTTTCTGTCAAATCAATCATTTGTTTCATGTTTAATTGCAAGATTCCTGATGGCACACACAAAACAACAGTCCGTAGATAGCGACGACCCACTGAGCTTTAAATGAGTATTATTGTTGTCAAAGTTTTAAAAAAAGGTTCTGTTAATTCATGAATGTTAAGTTTCCAGGTAGTAGATATTCATAAATATTTATGTACGTAATGTAACTCATGAATTACGGTCAGATGTTCTAAAAAATAATTTAAAAACAATATGAAATACTCGAAAACCTATAGTCTCATATTCTTTCAAGTAAGCAGGGCATCACCTTCCGAACACACGGAAGCCACCTGTTAAGGCTAAATGTACCGACACTAGTTCAATTTGTCGCCACCACGTACCAGCACCAAAATAAGCCAAAATTACTTTACTAATAACGTTTGAACAAGTGGTCCGATTTGCAATCAGTAAACGACATATGATTTGTATTTAATATAAAACTTACGCTATGAAGCCTCTTTGAAAAAAATTAAAAACGAGTTTTGGAATAGTTTTGGGAATAAATGTAAAAATGTGGGATTATAGCGCGATGGCGAAGTGCTTCCAGAATCCAACGCCGTATCAATCGTCCAAATCGGCTGAATAGGCCCGTCGTAAAGTGCAATTTGGCAAACTACAATGCCCCTCGCCCCATGACGCGCCGCCGCCGCGCTTGGGGGCGCCGGCTCCGAGGGATGCGGAAGCATTTCGTAAGATTGATGATTTTTCGCTTCACAACATTGGTTTTACATTCTCGTATAGGGACCTACATACTGAGATATATGTAGTATAGAGAAAGTTATATAATGATGCGGAAAGTCGATATTGAGATTTCAGCGAAATGCATGTTTTGGAACCCTCGGATACCGAAAAAGTGTTTTTTGTTGTTTTTTATATATTCAAAACTTCTGACCGTCTGCCTGCTCATATAGGAACAATACTAGGGCTGAAACTACAAGTATTCCTAGAATTTTATCGAAAGTGAATATTCACAAGTCGATCTGGCCAGTCTCAAAGCTTTACGAATTAGATATTGTTTAAAATATGGGGATACTTTAAATTTTTCTCCGCGTCTCCTCACAACCACAATATTGAAGATAGAGATTTTTCCCCAAATGAAATTTGTTTTCCCTTATTAGTTAGTCGTTTTTGTATAATATTGCGTGAAATATGTGCATCACGAAAAACACTGAAAAACAGAATTATTCAAAAACGGCTTTAAATTATTTTCAAACTTGGTACTGATGTTTCTAATTGTCCTGTGTAAGATTATACGCCGTATTCCTTTAATATTTATTTTTCAAAACTTCGCAATTTTTTTGGTCATTTCTCTCACGTCTTTAAAATTTACATTACCAGCGACTGGTATACATTACTGCGTTTGATCAATTAATTACACATAAATATTGGAAAAATATGTAGTATGAAAGTCAAAATATGTAAATAAATATGTAATAAAAACACTAAGAATATGAAATGAATATGTAAAATAAAATAAAATATGCAATATTAAAATACACAATTATAAAACGAACATTTACATAATACGAAATTACATTTATAAATATGTAGTATGAAAGTCAAAATATGTAAATAAATATGTAATAAAAACACTAAGAATATGTAATGAATATGTAAATTAGAATAAAATATGTAATATTAAAATACACAATTATAAAACGAACATTTACATAATACGAAATTACATTTATAAAAATACGATATAAATTTCAAAAGTGATACAAACATTTTAAAAACAATTTGAATCATATAGTTAGTACAATTTGATCCATGCTTTGTGCCATACAACTTTCCCTTCAGTTGTAAAACCTTCATCTACTGTTATACACTACGGTCGTTTAGCAACCAGACTAAACGCAATAGAAACCATCCTACAGGCTGGCGATATCTACAACCAGCAAATTATCACTGCAGCGAGTAGCATTCTCAGCGAAGAGTTTCATATCGACAATCAGCAACGTTTCTCGGAAATTAAGATTTAAGTTCACGAGCCGAAACGCGGCGTGATGCTTTTCACACCTGGAGGTGAAACTGATCTCAGTCACTGACGTGCACTTTCCGCCACTGAGATAACTGATGCAGACGAGCAAGTCTGTGAGAACATCCTACGGCGCGCATAAAGTTCCTCGAAAATTGAAAAGTATTCTGAGAAATTGAGCTCGCACTTCTACGTTTTCAGATATACTCAAACGTTAGTTTCATAAATTTTTCAACAAAAATGTACATGTATGACGATATTTTATATTTCTATAGTATTCTTAAAGTCATGTTTCGGTTCTATCATTAGGGAAAAATTGAAAACATTATCTTCAGGTAGGAAGAGGGTGGAGTGAAAACGAAAATATTGTCCAGAGCAAAGAAATAAGGGGAAGTTTGTGCCATTCTATAGCATCACTAGTTTATTTTATTTCACAAATCACACTACTGGTGTTATAATTGGGGCAGACGTTCTCGTATCCTCTATAAGCGAAGTATAGAACTGAATTTATACTGAAAAATTTGTTTCCAAATAATTCCGATTTTTACCTGGCCGTCCTTCGAACACGTTCCGTAAACTGAGGTATCTTGGCGGCTAAAGGATGATCAGTAGTAGCGATAGCGGAGATGGAGCGAGAAGTGTAAAGCGAAAAAGGACAGCGAGCAAGCGAGCCAATCAGTATTAGTGAACTTGGTAAGCACATTCGCAATGTTGTTTATTTGCGACCCACAATTCCAGTGCCGCGTCGGATTTGGATTCCAGGACCTCCTCCTCACGAGGTCCGAAAAATTAGCATAGCAAGGTTTAAAAGAAATTGCAATTAAACTCAAAATTTGTCGCATTTTTGTTGCTAATTTATTACGCAAAAAATGGTTGCTCTTCATTTGACCCTGCTATAAATTATTGGCAAACTGGACATCAAGTTTGCATCGCAAGTCCCAGAAAACGAAGAAATAACAAAGATAAATTTAAAAAAATTGCATCAGAATTTGTCGCCTTTTTGTTACCCATTAGTAACCGAAAATAAATTTTGTTGCACTTGTGATACCACCTAATACTGGAAACACGAAGTTGTCCTCTTTGCGGCGGGTGACGGTGAAGGGAACGGCTGTCCGTCGCATATAGGTACCACGGAACAATCTACATCGTGGTTTCACAACCGTGGTGGTCAGATAAAATCAGACGCGCAGAATTATTGAAGATTTTCGGCCTCACATAAAAAGATGAAGATTCACAATTGTTATAATTGTAGGAGAATCAGATTTTGAAGTGAAGGTAACTGTTTCATGAAATATGAAAAGGACGAACATATACATTTTACTTTCGTTTTTCTCCAATAAATCGTGCATATTATGACAACGGAGCCCTTTAATTGCGTTTCTTTCATGCATTCAATTTCTATGCGCGTCCAAACGCCGCCAAGGATTGGGGCTTGTAGGTGCTAAGAAGCGATTCTCACAGACGGTGCTTTACTGGGACGGGCGTCAACAAATCATCATTTCTCCGAACAGCCTATCCCAGCGATCAAAAATATTTTTTGATGCCCGTAGTCTTACACGTGTACATACTGCGATTGTCTGAAAAAAACTCGCAGAATTATCATCGAATTTGACACTAGCATACACATTTATTTTTTTTATTTACGTCAAAAACAGTGTGTGACGTGCTACGAGAAGGCCAATCTTGCCGGGCTTAATTTGAAGTTACACTTATGTCCAGAAGTAAATTAAAGAGCCATCTCAGCATTTGCTCAAGGATCATGGAAACTAGACGATCAAGTTATGGGTCATTCACTCAGAAACTGAAGTACAATAATTGTTACAGGTACTTTAAAATTATTCAGTCCAAATGGTAAATATTACATTATATGTCACTATTAAAATTAATATTACCTTCCTTTTGGATGCTCGTTATACTCTCTAGTTGAACAGAAACCGTTGTGCAGTAGAAAAGATTTTTCTTGGGACTTGAACTTTTGTATCGAATTAAATCAATTAATGCCATCTGGCAAAGTGTTGTAAAATAACGTACATGCATGTAATTTTTTTGTAGTGAGTTGTTGATACTGGCACAAGGATTGCAATTGCACACCGATAGTAAAAGCAAACATCATATAAATTTTATTTCAAAATTTTAATATTCAAACATCGCTGAAAATCCATCTGTTTTAGCAATCTCTAACATATTCACGGGAGGAAAAATTTGATTCGAAAATGACAGCGCGCTATTTTACCACTTTTTTCAAATTTGTTTGAAAGTACAACACCATTTTTAAAATTAGCTTCAGCTATTTTACTTGGGAAAAGAAAATTACAAAGTGAATTCCATCAAGGAGACAAACGCCATTTTGCGATCAAAAATCGAGTCGTAGGATAAAAGTGATCTTTCGTAATATCTGCTTATTCTTTCCGGTAATGGAACGATACTACTATTATAGATGATGCGAGACCATTTGCTTTTGTTACAGCATCACTAGTTTGATATGTGGGGGGAAATATAGTAAGATGCAAAGTGTAGAAAGCATAAACTGCCTGCCTGGCTTGCCTGGCTCGCAATTCTGGCCTCGTCTACCGGGGCTGGCCGCACGCCGCCGGGGCTGACCGTGCTGCCGCGCCGACAGAGGGCCCTCAATGGTTGGATGACGCAATGGGTGAGAGGAGGGGGCGAGATGATTTCCTAAATTTCACTTTACAACGCTCCTATTCATCCGATTTGCATGATTGACACGGCGTTGGATTCAGGAAACATGTAGTCATCGCGCTATAAGCCCACATTTTTCAATTTTTTTCTCGGATTTTTTAACACCAATTTCGAATTCGAGCTTTTGCCTGATTTTTGGAAAAAAACGGGGTTCTATTTTAAATTCTATTTTAAAAAGGCGTCAAATGCCGTTTACAGATCTAAATCGAACCATTGGTTCAGATTTTATCGGTAAAGTAAATTCCCCTATGACAGTGCTGCGATCTACTGAATTTTCCTACAAGTGTTTTTCGGTCCATTTAGCCGTAAAGAGAAGAGCACTGTAAAGCGAAGGATAATAGTGAGATGTCGGAGGGCATCGGAAAGTTGCGGGGCAGACGGCAGTAGAGGGCGTTGGACGCAGGCGGTGGGCCTGTGATAAGCAGATGGTGGTGGGGACGGATGATGGTAGGGTGTCGGCCGTCGCGGGGGCACATGACCGCGCGCTGGGCGTGGGAGCGTAGCCGCGGGGGCTATTTCCAGGCACAGCACGCGCCGGCCACGCTGCGCCCCTCCCGGCGCGACAGCACATCACCGCGCTCCCTGCCACCCACACCGCCGCACGCCGTGCCCGACGCACTCCAACATTGCGCGCCATTTCTACTGCAGCTGACATTCTAAATATTAATTCTAAAAATACATTTCTGTTATTTATTAAATATATTTTTTTAAACTTTCAAAGACTCGAAAAAATTATACTTTCTGTTTTTTTAATGTCTTCAAGTAACACATTTAATCCCTTAATAGAATATCATTGAATAATGGCATGGAATAAGAAACATTTATTTTGAATCGTCTTCAAGAAATTAAATATACATTAACAAATAGTATTGTATTATAAACGAAGACTATTATTCAAATTATATTGTTTTTATAATCCTGATATTATTATACTTCTATACACACAACTCACGCATTATTGTTAAAAAACGAAGACGATTGCCGTCAAAAATATTCACAATATTAACGCAACATGCGCTGCAAGTGTGATGCGCTGGTTGCGTTATCGAGGAGTACAAGTTCTTGATGAAGCTTGTGTGGACGTTCGGCAAAATCCTGAAAATGAATTATCTACGAAAGGAAATTAGAGGTTTCCCAAACAGAAATTTTGAGTGTTGTTAATGTTCAATCTCAAAATATTTCCACCCGCAAATTAAAAGAATTAATTTTATTACGTACCGTTCATAACATTGAAGATTATTTCCGTAGAGGAAAAATAATTTTGATAAAAATTCACGAGGTATGTTAATTAGAAAATCATAACGGTATTCTCAAGTGTTGTAAATTTTATTTTAAATTGTGTATATATTCCTACGAACCTGCATTAAGTATTGGCATTTACATTCGCTGCAAGATAGCTATCATAACGTCGTGGCATACAGCGATCAGCGAGCTCAAAACCCAAGACCTGCAACGTACCCTTCGAAATCAAAATAATACGTTACGTTACAATATACATCGTTACGTCTACTTGAAGAGAACACGAACTAAATATGACAAAGGCAATCTGATAAGATAAAATATTGAATATTACAAGGATTAAAAAAACATCAGCCGTTTATGAAATGTTGGTTCTACGTTAATATTAAATACTATATATTTTATTACATCCATTTCCTTTCGAACGAATATTATATACAGCATACAACATGACCAGCAACAATGACAAAACTCCTGACAATGAAGTTTCACCTGCCCAACAGCTCGTCAAACGAGAAACGGGAAATTCAAATTTATAATAACGATTTCTTTCAATTATCGGAAATACAGAGAGCGCCGAAAATGGGACCAGCGCCAATTTCTTTCCCGTTTTTTGCTACATTTGTGGGAACATTTTACAGGAAACATTTGGAGCCGTTTTGATGGAAATAAATGTTTAAAATTTAAAAATTGCCAGATTGATGCAAAATCACACAAAAAAACAGTATTTTCGAAAAATTGAACATGACCATATTTCGTAGGCCTACTCTAATTAACAAATTGTATTAAACAAATATCTTTACAATTGTAAATGTAGAAAAATGTCGAAAACATTTTGAATTTTTATAATTTTCGAAAAATCAGGGATTTTAACGAAATTGAGACCTATACCATTCTTTTAAACGTCTTTTGCACTATTAAACAACAAAATTTAATTAAAAAAGTTGAGTTTTTTTTCTAATTTGTTTAAAGGGCTTCATGTAAAATAGCCCCCAAAATTAAATTATCGGTTTCAAAGTCAAGGAGCCACATCAGTCAGATCGAATGAGGAATATTAATATTGGTGAAAATCCTTAGACGGTTTACCCGCTGTTTTGTTCACGGACGGACGGACATTCATTTTGCTGTCAATCGACTTTTCTTCTATACAAACGAACTAGGACTACAAACATGGGAGAAGACCTACAAAACATGGATAAGTTTTATTCTCTAAAATTCGTTGTTTCCCCCGCAGGATTACAATGATGCCTTTGTACTGCGTAAATAGTAGCGAGAAAGTAAAAATGTGAACGCACATCAAAAAACACTTTCACACAATTTTCGCTGCAGTGCTAGCTGGCAACCCAAGCGATTAGTTGCATGAAGACTTAATTTATAAACTTATCAATAGGCACATCTTCCACAACACTAGGCCAGATACATCTTCAAAATAATTAAAAGATTCCTCACCAATAGAACTTTCTCAGTTACAATAGAAAATCAAAATTGGAACCCCCAGCTTTTCACAGCTCGTCTTCAAGAATCACTCTCCCTCTCTCTCTAACTAGTACACAGGCGATACGCCTTATTCAAGAATGCCTAAATAGACCAGTATGCAGACGATACAATCGAAGGCCTCACTCCTCCATAAATTAGCCAACCTAATTCAGTCTCATTTACATAAAATAGAAACGTGGACAAAATGGAATATGAAAATCAGCCCCACGAAATCTATAGCTAAAATCTTAAAAAATAAACTTCAAATGAAATCTTAAAATTAACAACATAATCCCTCGAACTCCTCTTAACGCCGTGAAATACTTTGGCCTGCACATGGGCTCTATACTCAGCTGGAAAATACACATATATATCAAAGTTCAACAAGCCAAAGCCAAAATGCTACAGTTAAAAGCACTTAAATATACCAGTAAACCACTAAATAATGGTATCCCTTATAAAACATTAAAAAAAACATAAGACCTTTTCGCGTGTACGCTTGTCCAATTTGGACAAATGTGGCTAAATTCAATGGTAACAAAATACAAATAATCTAGATCAATTGCCTAAGAAGTATTACTCAAGCCTCCTGGTTCATTTCCAATAAACAATTACACCACGAACTTAACCCATCGCATACCATATAGCCCTTCTTGCGGATAAATACTATTCAAACCTACACCTCATTAATCAAGATTGACACATTAACATACGAAAATATAATTAACATCCAACTAGAATTTTAAAAAAACAACAGATATCCCATCCATTCTTTTCTGCATATACTAGCCAATCTTAATGTTTTTTAAAGGTGTTCTATGATACCCCTCATCAATTGTATTTAGATTAGATTTAGTTTGTAACAAGTTAGTTTTAAGGTCATTAATACGAACAAATGGGGTTCACATAACTGAACTTTGTAAATTACTACCACATAAATTTTAAGAAAAGAAAAAAAAGCGATTAGTACTGCAAATCTCTTGAAGAGCCAAGGACGAAATAGCACATTTACCCATCTTGCGACTTGATGCAATCTTTAGTAAATAAATAACGTTAAACGTGAGGAATTTTTCAGATGCCATCTTATAAAATGACCTAAATACAATAAACCAGGCCCACATTTAAAATGGTTTATGAATTGTAATATTTTGTAAATGAAGATAACTACGTTCACAAAGACATCTTCGAGATCTGCAGCTTCAGCATGTCATCCTATAATTAAAGTAAATTAAATCATTTATGTAACTAACACACAGATCTTGTTAAATAAAAGACTCAATGTTACTCTTTGCCATGTGTTTGACATGCGTTTTTGCCTGTCTCCGCGCGGCATCGGGCGAGGGTGGCCGCGTTGCGCGCGGCAGGGGCTGCCCTCGCAAGTGGGTCGAGGGCTAATCGGGAGTAGGTCATTCGATAGCCGGCGCGTGGCGCGGCTGCGCAAGGTTGCGAGCGCCGACGCACACCGCCCCCGCGGGTCAGGGGCTACGCATGCCAAGTGCATTGCCCCAGGTCAGGCGGCGCGCTTCAGCGCATTCGGACCAGCTGCGGGGCTGGGCGTTGCGGCCGGAACGCGCTCGGCGAGGATCCGCCATACGTGTGGGTTCAGTTCACAACAAATCGCTCTGCATTTGCATCATGGGAAGAGGTGGAGAATGCCTTTAAAGTCACAGTTAAAATGTTTCATGACCCTTCACTCACTCTCTACGCTTCGTATTAAATTAGCTAGTAAAACAGTTATCCTCAAATAAACATTAATATGTTTTATAAACCGCCTTTCAACAGTAACGTGTCTTTTAAGAACATACTAATATATTTTGACTTCAACTTTTTAAGACTTTTTAATTAAATGCTGTAACTAGTCTATCCATTTTCAACGTACCCGCGTACCAAGTGTATTCTGCTTCTAATATGCAGTGTTCACAACACCGCACCTCACTCGAGATGCAAACACAATATGATCAATAACACTTTGGACACGCGGTCGATCTCCACGTGTTTCTCTCTGCCATTTACCTCTCACGCGGCGCTCCCATGACCACATGGGTCTCTGCGCCTGCACCGCCTCCTTTCTCTTAGCGCCCACACAGCCGACACTGCCGCCGCCGGTCGCAATTAATGAAGAGAGTCGTTCACATCAGTCGGATTAGCTACGGCAGATGGGCTGAAACGGCATAACCTGTGGGCGGGCGGTGCGGTGGGTGCCCAGCGGAGAGGACGAGCTCCCGACGAGGAAGCGAGGGCAGAGAGACGAAGTCGAGAGCGGATTAGCCTCCTGGCCTCCTCACTCAATTCCCCAAGGAGCGTCTTCTGTACACTCTCTTCAAGAGACTTCGGTTTCCTACTGTTACGTGTACTGACCGTTTTCCCGGTCATAATTTGTAGTTGTACACAATATACATGTAATATTTTGTACGATTATACATTATTTTCTATTTTTCAGAAAACATTTTATTTATTTATACTGGTCTCTTGTTATACACATTGTTATTCATAAAAATGAACAAATAATTCTGGAAAGAATAGAAGAAAAGTTTACAAATGAATTCCTTTTTCTCTATTCCCAATTACAAAATAATGGAACAAATATATTAATAAGTGAATGACTAAGACATTGACATATTTGTAAACGTTTGTTAACCAAAAGCTTTTCGGTAGAAGTTGTTGCCACTGCTCTAAATGTTGAGTCCGAAGTCATGTGAAAACGCCTTAATAACTGCCATAATTAATCAAGAGATTAACATCTACTAAGCGACTTATAATGTAGCACGGTCTTCTTCATTTATTGAAATGAATTTCAAGAACACCTCAACATTTCTAATAAAAATTTGTCAATGATGTGACATGTGGCCTGTAGGTGGCTCATGGGTAATGAACTACCCAAAAGCTAAAAGAAACAAAATTGGTGCCGTTTTCGAGAATATCTTGTTTTTATTATTTTTAAAATTGCACGTATTACTCGCAATATTGTGCAAAAACAACCAATGTTTTTTTTGTTGTTTTCAAAATCTCGAAACCTGCCAGATCAACAGTTTCTTCCAGAAGAAATCGTACGGTTTACGGATTAATGGTGTTCACACGGGCGTTTTGCCGTCAATTGATTTTTCGGTATCAAGGACCTTTTTTCTCTTAATTTAGCATTTGTATTTATCGACTTTTGCATTTTCAGGATCCGGCAATGAATTTTTTTCTGCCGAAAATTTTTTCTGCCAGTTTTTGCGACTAACATTACATAACATTCTCTATAATACTCGTAGATGAGATACGTACGTATACAAGAAAGTTAACTATAACTTTTTAAAATTATTAGTTTGGGCTAAATTTACGGACTTGCCTGCATCCTCTTGGCGGCTACTAAATATCGCCGCTCTAAATTCATCTTTTAAAGTTTTTCTAAAAATTTCTGTTTTTTAAAGGAAGATTCCAAACATTACTTTTAAAATATTAAAGAAGAGTAAAACCTCGTAATACACGGAAGTTTTAGTTATTTCTCGTACGTAAACGAGACAGTAAAAACCGATTTAGTTGGATGAATGTTGTTGGCACATAGCCTAAATGTGCCTATGTAATTGTAATAATGCCTAATGTAAATCTAGGTGGCTAAATTAATTCAATTTTGGCGCCAGGTTTTTAGCTCATTCATTTTGACAATTCTTTGAGGTCTTCAAAGAGAAAAGATCATACATTTCAAACGTCACGCCGTCGAAATGCCCTCAAACACGTGCATTATTTCTCATCAGGAGCAATAATTCATTTGGGATGAAACTCTTTGAAACAAGCCTTCATCTACTTCCTAAAGTGAAGTTGACCGGTATATCGCACCACATGCTGATCTTCCGGCGAAGAAGCATTGCATATTCTAGTAATTTCCCAGAATCTGATTTTTTCCACATAAGACGCGAGTAGATCGGATGAGAATCTGAAAGCGCGAGCACTTTCGTAGCGAACGTGTAAAGAAGGTAAGTAATACGTGTATTAGCCGCATTGAAAATTGGTTTTCTACGTTGCTAAGTATTCTTAGCACGGTATGCAGTTTCTGTGACCCAGCGTTTTGAGACGCGGTAGAAAACAGGAGAAAGCATGAATAACGAATAAGGAGAACGTTTATTTTAGTCCAGACAAAGGTAATCATAACACTTTCTTCAATATGTAATGATTCTCACGCCAAAGCGCTGTGTCGATTGAGTCTCATTTTTTTCATAATCTCCTTGTTTGACGAGAACCCAGACGATAGGCGATTTTCTTGGTGCAGTTTCTGTAAATGCTCTCCTAAGTATCTAACCAATATTTCGCAGCCTCAACAAATGTCGCCGTAACAGAAGAGCATCACCTAGTCCCCGTCTAGGGAACCTTTCGGACAGCAGTGCCAAACGCACAACTCCGTTGATGACCGCAGCGGCTGACCGACTTCCGCCTTAGCGGCGTCGCTGAACCACAAAGAGGGCTCTTGCGGCATTCGACAGTGAGCAAAAAAGAAACCCGTAGAGAATCCTATAACCTACTCGCTCATCGACGACAATGTGACGAACGTTTTTGCCATTTTTCCAAGTTGCAGACTCTTGTTCCCAACAGAGGAGAGGAGAGGAGAGAGAGAGAGAGAGAGAGAGAGAGAGAGAGAGAGAGAGAGAGAGAGAGAGAAAGTGAGAATAGAGAAGAGAAGAGAAAGGAGAGAGTAGAGTAGACGTCATTATTAATACATTACAAAAAAATACCTTTTGAAAATTCCATACTACAAACATACTAAACTACAAACGATATATCGTTTTGTCCTGCACTGGATGTTTAGTTGCATGTGCAATACGTTTGTCATCAGCGTGAAAAAAATACAATTCAGTGGTTTCGCCATTTGTTATAACCCCAATTTTAGACACATTGCAATTAAAGTGCATTCGTCACAATAAATATATTAAGGGTAGAGGATACCAAGCATGCCGCCTGTATTAAATTAGCTACTATTGATGTACCTTTCCTAGAAAAACATTAACAAGAAAATGTTCATATTTCACATAGATCGACTTCACACGACTTCAAGATAAAAGCGTTGTTATTATTTTGACATTTTTATGTTGATTAAAATACTTTGTATTTATTCTTCATTAATAACTTTTGCCCTAATTATTTTCAGCATTTTGGAGAAACACATTTTTTATATTGTTTTACTATTGAAGAATGTTTATACAAAAAATGTACATTAATTGCCAATATTAATAATAATAATAATAATAATAAAGCACGTATCCTGTAACTTTCAATAAATTGTAATTAATAGTTTTTAAGAAAATGTACATTAATTACAAAATAAGTACGTTTTCGGAAAACGCAATTTGAAAAAGTCTGTGCTTGCCACTGCTTTACTAGAACATTCTTACTGCGTATTCTGGATCATTTTCTTCAGAGGAAAAGACCAAAGCTACCAACGTATGAACAAGAACATATTTCAGTAACTCATTTACAAACCAACATGCGTTCAAAATTACAAAAAATGCCATGCAGTGCCAACAAAGGGGACGTGGCTCTTAGGCACTTCGACATTTACATAAGAATTAAGGGATTTCCAGGCGTCCAAGAAGAAAAATATTCTTATACTCGGAAAGAGCAAGGTTTCAATTTTTTTATTTAGCCAAAAAAAAAAAAAATTGATAATTTGAGCCATTTTATGGTACTCTCTCCCTTTAAACCAGGCATCCACAACGCGTGCTTCCGCGGGCATTCTGCACTTACGAGCCAGCCGTGTGCCTGCGAGAACGCCGAAAGTGCAAGTACAAGGGAGTAGGCAGCTTTGTGGGGAGGGGAGAAACCGGAGCGGGGCCTGCGCGTCTAATGCAATGATCTATGCTGTGAAATGAATTGCCCACTTATTTAAATGGGAAATCTACCGATTTCTAGCCACAAGTACCATATTTCACTGTTTAAGTTCTTCTGTGTACTGCTATGTATCGACAATATTTTATTATTTTTTTCCTTAATGCTCATTATAACTCTAACAGTATTTTAAAGCAGTGCTTCTTTTTAAAAAAATATTATGTACCTAACAAACAAAAATTGAAAACTTAATAAATGAATTTTCATCAGGAATGTTATTATCTCCAAATGATAGCAAAACAGAGGAAATTGAGAGCAATCTCTCACATCGAAATTAATACAAAAATTAAATATAGGCAATTCCAAGAAAGGTATTGGCAGTACATTATTTGTGACCATTTTTCCAATTCATGAGGCCCAATAAGAAATATCAATGCCTCTTACGATATTTTATGGGAAATCATGACATTATTATATGTCTTGTTAAATAGAGCGCAACAGACTTAATCTTTTTTATACGATGCCGTAAACGATTATGCATAAATAATATTCGTTGTTTTGACATTAGAAATATACAATGTACTCTTGTCGAAAGATTAGAGCAGAAAGTTATCATGATTTTTTAAGATTATTTCTTTTCCGTTGATAGAACGGTTTTCATCAATTAAACACAATTCTGTATTTTGCAGTACCTAAATTTGCGATTACATCGTAGCGAAGCAAATTACTCTACAAGCACTTACAACACTGGCATCCAAATCAAATATGTATATCTAATTTGTTTTAGGTTAAAACTTCACATTGTCATTCATCGAAAACACATTTTCAAAATAAAAGGCAATGATTCTTGAAACGTAACAGTACGTCATTCTCGCAATTGCTTTTTCAATATACGCGCTACGGTTAGAACTGCGCATTCTCATTGGCGGTCCCCACTCCTAGAATGAGTCTTATACGTCCCCACCCACGCGGCTCGGGTTTGCGCTCAAGTTGCTCACGCGCGACTCGCGAGGTCAGCCAATGTGCAAAATGCTGCGCAAGCCTGCTTTAAATGATGCAGTTCCAGACTCTCATGCAGAATTTAGATGTGTAATCACCTTATACCTATCCGATTTTCCAATGTTATTTCTACACATACATACACAATCAATACATTTTTCTCGCAAATTATTTTTTATAATAAATCCTACCCCTGTCAAAACAGAATAATACAACCTCTACGAATTATCCATTACAATTTTATGTGCATTCATTACAGAGACCCGCGATAGATATTTAAGAGCATTACGTGGAAATGTAACTGGAGCGTGAACTCGACGAGAGATACGAGTGCAGGCGCAGAGAGGCCATCTGCTGAATGGTACCGAGCTCCACCAGTCGCGATAGGGTACCCCGATGTCCGTAAAGTTAGCGTACCCATTTATCACAATATTGAAAAATTGTATCCCATAATTTTGGTTCTAATTAAAGACGTAATTTATACCCAATAAAAATTTTCTACTAATCCCCAACATCGAAATATTTAACACTAAAAGTGGTACGCTAACTTAAAGTTAAGTTAGCATACCCACACAAGAAAACGCATAATACAAAAAATAAATACACAGACGTTTGCCCGAATTAAAGACTAATTTATACCAAAATTCAAAAATTTTGAAAATTTGCACAACATGAAATATTCAACACTAAAGGTGGTACGCACCTTAACGTCAAATTAGAACTATAAAGAAAAATGCATGATACATAAAAAACTAAATGTACCAGACGTTTGCCCGAATTAAAGACTAATTTATACCCAGATTCAAAAATTTTGAAATTTGCACAAATCGAAATATTTAACACTAAAAGGTACGCTAACTTAACGTATAAGTTATCATACCCACACAAGAAAAACGCATGATACATAAAAACTAATATGTACCAGACGTTTGCCCGAATTAAAGACTAATTTATACCCCAAATTTGAAATTTGACAGAACAAAATATGTTATTTAATTAAATATATAATAGCTGCGTTAAAAGCAGCCGAAGTGCAGTTTCCTGCTAAACCTGGGAAAGCCGCTTAGCGTGCCGCGAGAAAGAATCTTTCCTGTTCAGCGAGATCTACACCGGATGCATCCTTGTGACGTATGGGAAATACGCCAGCCTCACCCCCAAAACGAACAACGGAATACCCGCGCCTAGTTCTTACGATTTGCGTGACGTTAATATATAAACAAAGAAATTTTTTTTTGAATCAGTTATTTACTATAATTGCAAATACCAGTGGATCAGTGTAAAATGCAACTCAAAGAGAAAGAGCGAATCCTTTCCTGAATTTGTTATGAAGAATAAATGACAAGGAATATTCATTATGTACACTATAGCATGACGCCAGAGTGTCACAGAAGGACAGACGAACGGACGTTTTGAAAAAAAAAATATTAAGCTCTTACAATTAATGACATCTCACTATAATAACCGTTAGAGGAAGTAATTTCCTATACATATTGACATTATTAATCATTTTCTGATATCAGGGTCACATTTTCTGCATTATATAACTTTCTAATACTATCAATTTACTCGTATGCTTTATTGGTACGAACACGAGAAAAAAAATTCCGTTGAAGTACTAGATTCCAATCGCAGTTTCTCCGTACTACCCCAGTATCAATTTGATCATTGAAGGAAAGTATAGTTTCACATTATCCATAATTTATTTTAAAACAACGAATCCGAGTCGTAATCAATGCCTGACGCTATTATAGGTTTAAGGCAATATGGAGTTGATTATTGGATATTGTAGACCAATAATAACAACAATAATCGTAACATACATTTAGATATATCAAAGTGTTTGGAATTTAAAAATCAAATACTAAAGAAGAAAGAAAAAATCAAGCTATCTTTTTAGAAGGTTTCTTTGGTGAGAAAATTAAACCAAGCTGCAGTATATGTGCATCGTTTCCTGGTAATTCTGTAAATATGAATCGAATAGCGTGACGAACATTGCAAAGTTTGATTTGGTTTTGGAAACTATAAATTCATGTGATTTCGGGTATGATGTCCGTGCTCATTTTGTTTATGACTGAACTATCATATGAAACTGGTTGAAAGGAATTCATTACTAGGAAATATTCTATACAGTATCATAAAACATATTTCAAGCAATTGTTTTTATTAGAATAACATGATTATTATATGCACAGTTCATTTACAAATATTGTAATAAATGTACATTACCAATTACCTTGATGTCTGATTTTTTTACAAGTTAAGCAAAAATTATCCGACTTAGTCTTGAATCCCGTAGTCATAACTCACATGACTATTAAGTACCAAGCCAACGATTATTGCTATATTTGAACAAGTAAATTAGATCTTCCTTGATTCTGAATCAATATTTATGCATCAGAATAATAAAAAAACAATAGAAAAGGTTTTGTATCTCTAATATTTAATAATTTTTCTTATTCTCACAACTTTACAAATCGTTATTGCCAGGGATTTTAAAATTACCTGATTCAGTTTTTGAAGAAGTACCCAACATTCTCAAACGAGTTACTAACGTACACGATTCTGCTGCTGGATCATTAATCCATTCACAAAGCTTTAGCGAAACCTTTCTAGTACAAAAATACCACAGGACCTCCAGTATCGATTAGTCGCAGGCAAGTAGGCTTCTGAAAACCCACCCAGAAGCAACGCTCAGCAATGAAAACGGGGACCTTTTTTTCCACGAACGGCGGCTCGCCGCCTCGATGTTTATGGAATTTGCCTGGAGCGATATTTAAAGACAAACAAATTAAGATACTATTGATCACAAGAAAGATAATCACATGTAATAATTTTTTAGTGAATTCTCTGAAGTTCTTGTTTTCCTTATCATTGTGAACTACTTATATTCAAGATTGTCGAATGTTAATAACAGGATCAAATGAAGAGCGCACTTTTGCCTAAAATTAGCAACAAAAAAACGCGACAATTTTGAGTAAGATTCATATTTTTTTTAAAACATTGCTGTTGTAAACGTGAGTGTGTCTCTGACAAGGCGGTCCTTTATTATATCATGAGGGATACCTAACCTCTCATCTTTGTGGCAAAGAAAGAACAGCATTTAATAACTAGTTTATTAACCAAGCTGTAACGTAGGAGGACGGCGCATTAATCGGCAATAGATATATGTAAACTTTATGTAAAACACATTTAGGCATAAAAATGCTTAATAAGATTGAAATTGAAAATAGTGAAAGAACGAGGAAGAGGAGACCTAAAAAATAAATTTAGCAAGCAACTTAAACCCAATTACATTAAAAAACTATGGTATACGTAAGACCAAAAAGGACAGGGACCGCAGAAACAAAGGAATGGAGGACAGATTCATAGCAAGCAAAGAAACAATGCCTTAGGATGATGATGATATCGACAATAAAATTATAAAACGTTTGGAGCTATTTTTAATGTCTCTTTCTTTAAATGTCGTGGGCTTCATGTAAAGAGGAATATAGGAATTAGTAAAATTCCAATCTTCCAATTTATAATGTATTTAAACATTTTATTATGTACATAGACTAGGCAAAGTATTTCGTAATACTCACTAAAATGCGTACAAAGTATGTGTTGTTTTAGCACACTAGTTTGCGCCGCATATAAACTTTCCCTATTATTACGTATATTACTCCGTATGTACGTATGTACAAAAGAGGTAAAGCTCTGCAGTTGATGTTGAAAAGAATTTTTCAATAGATATTTATTCAGTATTATCCTAATTTCGTGGACCAATTTCACACTTCTTGAAAATATTTGAACGTATTACTTATGTTGTTACTAGTCAGCTTTTCTTTTCGTGATAGTCACAAAATTAATAATAAATTTTTCATCTTGAGAAGTACTGTGCTGAACAGGATGCTGACTTAACAAATATTTTCACATATTACTGCTGATTAACGAAAAATGGTAAGGAAAATAATCCAAAACTAGAAGACACGTGTTCATTCTCACGTACACCCTATCCTCCCAATATCGTACAGCATGTGCAGACCAGAAAAACGTATAATTGTTGCTGCGAGAGCGATTGAAATAATAATAGCCAAATAAAATGTCTTATCTGAGCAAACCAAGTTACACAGAACGAGCAAATAGTAATAATAAAGGAATCTAAAGCCTTCTAGGCGTGACGTTCACAAAAGTTTGCAAAGCTTGAATACAGCAGCATTTAGTGGTATCGATATGTTGCTGACGTGCAAAAATCTTAATGGAATGTCAAAAATTCTCATCTCATAGAATATGGTAGAGAAAATTTCTATGCTATCAACATAGGCATTAACATGCGAGAAGTAACTTTCTGCCACGCAAGTAAAGTTTCATCAATAATGGCAAATAGCTTTATTGAACAAATTAATGGTACATTTAGTTGTTTATGTATCATGCGTATTTTCTTGGGTAGGTATGCTAGATTTGAGTTAAGGTAAGCTTACCCATAGTTAAATATTTCATGTGCAACAATTTTAAAATATTTTGAATCTTGGGTAAAATATTCTTTAATTCGGGCATAACGTCTGTACATTTAGTTTTTATGATCATGCAATTATTTCTTGTGTGGGTATGCTAACTTAACCTTAAGTTTAGTTCAGCGTAACCACTTTTAGTGTTAAATTTTTGTTGTGCCAAATTTCAAATTTTTGAATTTGGTATACATTAGTGCATTTAATTCGGGCATACGTTCTGGTACATTTATTTTATGTATATCATTTTTCTTGTGTGGATGCTATCTTACGTTAATGTAGCGTACTCACTTTTAGTGCTTAATATTTGATGTTAATGGGATAGTAGAAATTCTTTAAATTTGGGTATAAATTAGTCTTTAATTAGAACAAAATTATGGGATACAATTTTTCAATATTGTGATAAATGGGTACACTAACTTTACGAACATGGTACCCCGGCTCCCTAGGGACACGTCGGCAACGAGACACACGGGCGGAGCCGCCAAGCCGGCCGAGGTGCCGGGACAGCACAGACAGCGCACTCCACTTACGCTAGGCCCAGAACTTAAACAAGCGCAGCCGGGCCCGGCCCAGCTGGACACCGGCCCGCCCGCCGCCTCAACAATTGCTAAGCAATTAGCGTGTAATTGTCCTGATCAAGGCGATTAACCCAGGACCCTGAACCGTCATGGTCGCCGCCGCCAAACCGGCAAAGGAAGACGGCCCGCTCTAATCGGAGATAGTTTAGGGTTCCTAAATTTAAAATTTGCCCCTTCGTACACTGTCTATTTCCTTTTTCATGTATTTATACCGGCTCCATTCTTCGTTTACGACGGAATATTTACTTACGATTATTAGTTTTGTTGAGATTAGGTCAATTGTAAAAGAAAGAATACTACTTTTTTTTTGTTTGATGTGGAGATGCTGATGGATATTTGTCGGGAAGAGTTTATTATGGTGGAGAGTGGAAGCGTAGCGGAAAGGAATGTTTATTTGAATTGATGAGAATAAGTTCGGCAAGAATATGTATAATTGAAGTAAGAGGAACGGGAAGTTGATATTTCGTGGAATCTAACGGGTGTAAACACTGTTTGTCAAGATTGTTGGAACAAATTGTATTTTAGATAATAGAAAAGCTCTGTCAAGCTTTGTCAAATGGTTTCACGGATTTTTTGAGATATTATAATTGTCTACGCGGTTAATGGAACCGTTCCGACGACTGCTATCAAGAACCCCAAAACGCCTACTCGAATTCAATAAAAACACTGAGTATTTAAAGTTATCGCCTGAATCACTGCAGTGCCTCTGACCGGGAGGTCCTATTTTCGAATCCTGACGGTTGCAGTACTGCCCGCTAGTGCTTAGGTTGTACGGTTGTACAACCCTCAGATATTCGAAAAATATTTTATAATATGTTTAGAATATACATTATCGTTTTAATGACGTTCAATATCCAAGATATTATAGCAATATCGATGTATTATCTGAAATCACGTTGAAACCAAGAAGCGCTCAACTAGCGCTCTCCGGCGTCTGGTGCCCTCCCAGATAGTGCAATACGCCCTTGGCTCTTGATTCTTACTGCGTTTACTGTATTTACTCTTTGGCCCTATGCTTTAATAGGGGATTATTAAAAGTGCAACTCTATTTTATAAAGAACTGAACACTTCATCCGACAAGTACAGCATAACCGTACAGGAAGATACTGCAACAGAAAAAAACCTCACCAAACCTAATAAGCGAAGTACGATCAGCAATAATGGAATTAATACCAAGAAAATCTCAGAGGTTTTGCTTATATGTATGCACAAAATATAAAATAAATTTGTATTATAATACGTATGGTTGTGTAAGAGCAATATGACATTGATATTGATGTATATACTGCTTATATAATGAAATTTGATATTAGAATTTAAAAAAAAATGTGTGCTAATGTTAAAAAATATCATAATGATGACAGATGAAGAAAAGTTGAAGATCACGACACGAAACGTTGTGTGTATATAAACGTCGTGTGTATAAACGTTGTGTGTAACAAAGGTATAAAACAGTCAAAAAATTGAATAGAAAAAAATTATCCCGGTGTTGACGGTATCTTAACTGAACATCTGAAAATTGAGTTACCTGCATTCGCGCCTGAAATCAGAAAACTATTTAACAAAATTCTTGAAACACGAAATCTCAAAGCAATGGTTGGAAAATATAATCACAGTAATTCACAAAATGGGATCTAGAAATGATTTAAATAATTATAGACCAATATCCTTAATGTTTAATATATATATATATATATATATATATATATATATATATATATATAAATATATGTTTGGCATGGAGGCTCTCGCGCGACTCCTCTTGTGAAGGCATGTTGTGATCATAGGCATTTGCCAATGGGTGCTCTGTGGTTGCGATAGATCATTTGTGTAGCGAACCCATTATTTCAGTGGACACAATAAAATCTAAAATTGATCCTAAAATAAGAAATATTAAATCTAATTATTTTATTTGGTACGTCGCCAATAACAGTTTACCGGTAAACCAAAGGTCATTGTTTTTTAAACTTCTCAATATGATTTCGTATCTGAATTTGTTTGGGTCTCCCCAGTTTTGAACCCACCATCCGCCACTGCTTAATACACTAAAAAGTCGTTCGACTGTGTAGAGCACCAAGTACTATTCCAGGCTTTACTCAAACAAGGTATACACGGGAAAATTATACGTCTACTAGCCAAAACATATTCAACGAGCAATGCTCGAAAACGTACAGAAACCGAAAGAGAGGTTTTCCCGTTACAAAGAGGCATCAGGCAGGGACACCCATCTCTCCTAAACGTTTCATAAGTATTCTGAAAGACTCATTTAGGAAAATGAACTGGAAAGACAGATTTGGTATTTTGATCAATGGAAGAAAATTAACCTAAGATTTACAGATGATGTAATTTTTGCAAAAACGGCAAAAGGCCTGGAACACATGATGGAAGAGTTAAATAACACGTACCAAAAAGCTGGTTTAACTGTGAACATATCCAAGATATAAATAATGACAAATCACCAAGAGTTGTCAATATTATTTAATCAAAAACACGTGGACTATGCACAAGAATATATATATATATATATATATATATATATATATATATATATATACTTAGGACGGACTTGTCTCTTTTATGAAAAGTAGTGAAAAATGAATAATTCGCAGATTTCCTTGGCAGGAACAAGGTCTGGAGTTTATCGTTTATCTCGCTAGATAAGAAGCTGAAGCTAAAAAACGAGAAGTAATGGTTAGATGCTTTCTATCGGTCTTGATTCACGGAGCCCAGACAGAAGCAGATGAATACGCTTAGGATAAACCAAAGATAAATTGTATGCATATCCCTAAGGAACGAGATGCCACACTCCGAAATTCCAAAACGAACTGGCATCAGGATGTGGTGATGCGGGAAACGGACACCAAATGGAAATGGAGGTCATCTCATGAGAATGGGGTAACAACGTTGGGTGCAAACAACGACGGTGTGGGATCCTCGGGTTGGCTGGAGACGCCAAGGCCGACAAGAAACAAGATTGCTTTGGAAAGACAGCGGAGGTATTGTGGTCCAGAGTGGCAAAAGACAGAGAAGAGTGGAAGCGAATTCAGTCTAGTGTAATATAGAAAATCAGCGACTATGAGTTGAGTACTTTCAACTAATGGATTGACTTTGATTGTGTAGTGTCGACTAGTGTAATTTAGAAAATCAGTGAGTAATAATATATAATTGTACAACTTTACTACCACTGTCATCTAGAATTTTAATTTAGATGGCGTGGGGAACTTTGCTCTACTAGGGTTGTTTAGGCTAGTAGTAGTAGTAGTAATAATAATAATAATAATAATAATAATAATAATAATATTGGATCTTGCGCAACGCAACCCATAGGTCAGGGACTTTTGCCGAGCGCTGCGTGGTCTCCCGAGGGGAATCCAAATTTTCTGCCTTCGTCTGACAGTAGCTATAACTTAATTTTAAGAATTTTGCGTATTACAGAAAGTCATAATTTAAGCCAATTAGTGACGGTATTTAATGCATTATTTATGATATTCAAATAATTTGTTTTCATTTCATATTAGGTTTACTAATTTAAAATATACACTTGAATTTTTTGTATAAAGTTGGCCGCTCTGGAAGGAAATCTCTTTCTGTCCCTCACGGAGGATGCATATTTCTGCCTTCAGCAGCCTGGAGTTACAGCCGGAGAGCGCTAGTGGGAATACGAGCGTGCGTTTGGAAGGATCTTTCATTTTTACAAGATTATTATTTTATTATTACCAGAGTAGTGAAATTTTGGAAATACAATAATTTTGTGTAAAACGTGTTTTTTGCAAACTTAAGTGCCCAGTGGACGTCAAAGTCAGAACTACGAGCGCGGAAGTATATACCTGACATGAACACTCCGTATAAAATTATGCAAGTAATTTTTAAATATAGACTTTTATTTAACTTTTTAATTAATTTACTACAATTGCTTACATTTCTTTTATATATTCGTGTTTATAATTTTTATAATTACATTTCCGTCATTCAATGGAGGGGTAACCTTTAGTCTGTTGAGGAACCAGCCACCAATGGAGGAGACACAGTAATGTAGAATAAAGGGAAGGCGGGAATTACAATAGAAATGTACGGCAGTGCGAAAGAACCTTAGCATCTTTTGAATACTTCTCTCGTATATTAAATGTTATTAACTTGGATTTGACATCGGGAAAGGAACCCAAGAACGAACGATGTCGCCATTAGTTACAGAGTACTTACACATTCACATTTCGTATGCATTACAGTTATTTACGCCCCAAGGGCGTTATAAGGATTCTAATGTTCGAGCGGCGAAAAAAAGCCTGTGGGTCTTTGGCGCGAGGGCTTTTTGTTGCCCGAGATCATTAGAACCAGTTAAAGTTTGGTATTCAGATATACTTATTAATTAACTAGAAGTTAACTTGACTCTCTTTGTCTTTCATATTTTCCTCCATAATAGAATATGTAGCATCAATTAACTGTTTTCATATTTCCTTCGTAACCACGATTCTTTCGATTCGGATAAGTTATACAGTATATATCGAGCTCCAAATCGAAGGCAATAACAAACTATATGGTATTGGTAAAAAACAACAGTTATTTTACGAACAAAGAAACAAAAATGAATCATCATATTAGAGTACCCAAGTATCTGTTACATGCAAGCTCCACCTCACCCCTCAGGATCTTTCAGGCAGATATGACACCGAGTCGGTTAGTAACTCCGGCACGGGATGAGTGGGCAGCGTGAATCACGACGGATCGCGGAAGGATGGGAGTAATGGGTTGTAAGGGTCGTGGCAGCACGGGACGGAGAGCAATAAACCAGAACATTAGGGATCAGGAGAGGACGAGACGAGTGGGCCGGCCGGGACCAGACTGCACGAGGCGAGAGGCCCTGGCGGAGGCCGCGCGCGGGGAGAAGGCGCGCGAGGGCGCTACGGCTACGCGAGGTGGGCCGGGGCGGGCCCGGACGGCGGGGAGCGTGGCGCGGGCCCTGCATTCCGGACCATTTAGCGGCCGCAGCGCGTACCGCGCCGTCGTTATTTCTGTCGGCGGTGGCGGCGGCGGCAGCGGCGCGGGGGCGGCCGCAAAGGAGCCCCTCCGCCCGAAATACGCCCCGTGCGCGGCGCGTCACTGTGCGATGCGGCGCCGGCGCCCGCGGCGCGACGGCGGGTGAAGCGGGAGGGGTGGCGCGAGAAAATGCACTTCATTCGCCGCGTGGAGGATAGGAAGAAAGTTGACCGCAGCGGCAGTGAAGTGGGAATGCAGGACATGTGCTCGTGGCTCTGGGCTCTTAGTGCAGGGATATGCCAGCTTCTGGCGGTTGGTCAGCGGGGATTGCATATATAAGTATATATTTACTTATCAGGCCAGTCAGGTGGCCGAGATCGTTAGGGCGATGGTGCCATAGCGGTCTCGGACCAGAAGACCGCGGGTCGAGTCCCACTTCGGGCATGGGGTACTATCATCGTCATCATTATCATCTAATTGTCCATACCCCAGGGCTAACAAATTCAGAGAATTAAAAAATGGATTTCAGGTAAAATGTTGATTCCCCCAACCCCCAGAAATGTACTTACACCTGTTGAAGCAGGACGAACGCGTGGTCCAAACTGATCACTAAAAAAAGGTAGGAAATCAATTGATGTCACTGCCGTGCCTCTGAGCGGGATGATCTAGGGTTCGAGCCCCACGTTGGCAGGATTTTCGACATTAGCTACATAGCATGATTGAATTCAGTCGTTGACTGGAGGAGAATTCTAGCGATCGACCGTTCTGATCATAGCTTTAGGTTTCTCCGATCAAAAACTAGGTGAATGCCCGAGAAGTATCGTAATAAATGGATCATGGACAGCGGGCGATCTCTCCTCCCTCTTTATTGCCCTATACTACCCCTTGTCACGTCTTTGTCGATTTCGAATAATAAATTATTTTCTACCTTTTTACGTCATTTTAATTGCATTATTCGCGATTTAATCAATTTTACTATCATTTTAATGGTACTTGCATCAAAGAATATTTACGAGAAGCAACAAATGTTCACCACAGAAGTACAGAGTAACCTATTTTATTTCTTCCCTCATATTTTGTAATGTAAGCCGTTGTGACTACTATGTAATGTAAGGTTCCTGGGTCATCTTTTGGCGTTATTGTCAGTCCCGATATATAAAGACAGATATTTTCTTTTAAAGAACAGTTCGAACCAAGAGTTCGCAAGCTGAGTTCACATGAACAAAAGGAAGAAGCCTCGAGTACATCAGTAAAATACTCAACAGCTTAAGTTGTTCATCTGATGTGCTTTTCATCAGATTTTTTATACGACATTTTGCTCTGTTTTAACTTTTTTTAAGCATTTTAAGAGGATTTTATTGATCACTTTTGGCAATATTTTAGGTCATCAACATCCACTCCCTAGTCATGATTCATGCGTTCTTATAAAGAAAAAAACATTGTTCATGGGTATACAAAATGGCAATTTGATCTGCTGATCTGCTTTATTTGATCAATCTTAGGAACGAAAACAATGTCGCAGACAAAACAGTTCCTTCGGGAAGACTTGCTTTCACAATAAGAGGTGGACATAACCGATCTCCTATACGTACTTGCCGTATTTGATTACTTTCTTTTTTTCCTTTCCCGTAAAGGGAAACTAGGGTAGGGAAGTTATGTAATGCGGTGGAAAATCGATTTCGAAATTGCAACGGAATTACACGTTTTGGGGTCCCCTTGATAACGAAAATAGATTTTTTCAATACGCCCGGCTATCCGTCCGACTTCTTGTGTATGTGATCAACACCAGCGCCGTAACTATTCGTAGGATTTTTTCGAAATGGAAGAAACTTCTGTCCATTTGACTGAGACGAAGCTCTGTGATTTTGAAAATCATTCTTTAGTTTTTGGGGGTCCTTTACACCCTGACACCCCTTTACACCCCTGAGACGTTTTGAAAATAATATCATAATGTTTTGATTACATTCTGTTCTTGAATAGTGCAAAGGACGTGTAAGACAATGGTGCAAGTCTCATTTTCGTTGACATCCTCGATTCTTCCAAAATTGAAGAAAAAAAATTAATGATATGAAAAATAATTTCAGAAGTAATATCTAGGTGATTCATTTGGAATATTTATCAATTTGAGCGTTTCTTTCAGGGCTTAGAGAACCTTCTAATTACTAAGATGAATCTTGATAGATACGTGCGCGGTGCTGCTGTTTTTTATTTTAATTATAATTTGCAAAATAAAATAGGTTATTATATCACCTATTTGTTTATTGATTGTCTATTTAGTTATTTATTTTTCGTATGCTTTAATTAGAGACAATCACTGTACAGATTAAGTGAGAAAAACGTCATTTATAAACGTATATAGTTGGATTTCATGATCACCATACTTCGACCCACTTGAAGTAATGTCGCGTAATACGGCATCTCCATACTGCACTTAAAAACTTCAGTTTTTCTGCTGCGTCAGAACGAAATATTTGAAGTTAATGATTAAATTAGAAATTACTAACGAATTGAAGTCATTAACATTCGTTATGTTGTTTACGTCTAATTTTTTTTCGAGTATTTAAGTATTTTTGTACTTAAAGAATGTAATGCTGCGGGAGCAAGAAATTATTTGTCGGATGTGTGAAGTGATTAACATTAACATTACATTTAATAAAAATTATTTGTTTGAAGCAATGGAAAAATGAAACATTTGTATAAGGAAATGAATAGAAATTAGTTGTTTCGAATCCATTCATAATGGGATTTATTGGGTGATATTTATTTATGGATGTTTCATTTGTTTGTGAAATTATGTTTGCTGGTCTGTATGATGTGCTGAAAATAATTATAATAGTTTTCGAAAGAACTAACGTGCGGACTTGACAGCAAAGATGCAACGTTGAAATAATTGTATGTACTCGAAACAAGCAATAGTGTTTCATAAAAACGCCCTAGAAGAACTTTCATAAAACTACAACAATGCACACTGGCAAAAAATGGAGCTTTTAGCAAGAATTCCTAAGAAAAGATGTGCCCATTGTTGGCAGCGCCCGCAAAATAATAAAATGAAACTTGCCTGCATAATCGAAACTCATTTACTGCCAGGTGAAAAATTTAAAATTAATGGATAATATGGAATATATATGATATGAATATATATATATATATATATATATATATATATATATATATATATAT
>BOPP01000019.1:298737-330135 GCA_017312745.1 Gryllus bimaculatus | reverse complement strand
GGCTGGGGTGGACCCCGGCGAATTCATCGGCCGTTACGTTGGGCCCGAGGAGTTGATCGCCAAGGGAAGGCGAATTCCCGGCGGACTTCGGGGCAAGCCGAAGCTTGCCGACGACACCGCCGCCGTCGCCGCGACAGCCCCGCTCGCTTCCAGAAGAAGCAGGTGGTTTTTAAAACATCAAGGTAGCGTTGACCGTGTACTGGTTACCAAGGCCTGCGCATTGCGATTTGTAAATACTATTTGTAAAGTGTGTTCTCTGATCATTAAAATATTTAGATGTGCAAAAGAACCTATAACGATTATCTTCCTATGCTGCGCCAAATTCCTGGAGACCCATTCACGAAAATGTACCTGTCCCTTGCATAATTTATTTTGTCGTGAAAGTACCGCTTCCCAGGTACGTCACTATATATATATATATATATATATATATATATATATATATATATAAACTATAGATCGATGCACTGTGCTACGGGAGGACATACAATCTTAATTCACAAAAGTATTAAACATTTCCAAATAGATATTTCATCATACAACAGGCTAGAAAGGGTAGCTATAACTTACGTTAATTACAAGGAAATTGTGTCGTATCAGCATGTAAACCACCAATCCTTTCTTACAAGATGTTTATTGCCCATCTCGTGACTGAGCGCTTGCCTTTAACAAGTTCAATTCCCGGACAATCTCATGTGAAATTTGTTCTGACAAAATAAGCTTGGCTGCTTCTCAGGGGCTAGTCCAACCCCTGTGAAGTGCCCTAAACATTACCTAATGGTCTAGAAGTTGATGTGATCTTAAAAAATATATTTATACGAATATTTTCCAGAAGTATTTGGAAGTTCTTATAATAGGAGACCTAAATAGAGAGAATACAGTTTTGGGATGCAATTTCATCTCAACACATGGTAGAAAGCAGTTACAACTAATAACAACAATTTTGATATCCGAATACCCAATGAACCAACTCACTACCCTTACACCAATAGAACCATCCCAGAAAACTTAAATATAATAATTTCTAGGAGTCAACTTCAAGTCAAATTTATCCAACGGTTGTTCCGGATCTATATTCGGATCATAACCCAATTATTTGCTCCTTCGAAGGAAAACATTCAGTAAAACACAACAGAAATAAACCAATAAAAAACAACTGAAATAAATTTCGCGATCTAATGTCTCAACACCTACAATTTCTAATTACAATTAAAAATGAAACCCAACTACCTAACTTGAACTAGAGTATTTGGTGAATAGAATTTGTAAATAATACACTACTTTTTATTGTCGTTCTCGGGTTCAAATACTTCGACTGAGTCATTATACTATTTTTTACGACAGTATACGATATTTTGACAAGACCCCTCCCCCCAAAAAAGAAAAATACAACTTAATAACAAAAGTCTTGTAATACCGTATCATCTTGATAGTTACACTTTGCACGTTGTTGCACTCGTGCTTTTGGAAATTATACTAACTTTTTTTCTTTACAACACGTATCACTTTCACATACACATCCGTACTTCTATTCTCCTTCTAAAACACTATCTCAAACTTATACATGAAAAATTGCCCTGATTCTTATTTTTGTTTACTACTTAGAACGCGTCTCAATTTTTATATTTATAATTGGAGACTATTTAATAACATTTATTTCTCCTACTATTTTGTCACAGGACCTTCATATTCCCTATATTTATACTCCTTCTTCACCTACTATCATTGAACAAGTTGTTATCAACGGCCATGGTTTCGATAGGCCATGTGTTAAATAGCGTTTATTACACAATTAAATATTTACGTAGCTATATTTATATAACATTTACCTGCAATATGCCATTTAGAGACACATCAAACATAAATATCATTGTAACACTTCAAACTTTTTGTTGTATTTTTAAAGTAACTTATTTACACATTTTCTTCAGAAAGAATGGTTTGTTTTAGCCCTTCTTCATTTCTTCCACACCAATACAAAAGAATTCCACTGTTTATCTGCCCTTGGTAATTGTTTCACTTTAGTGGGTTCGTTCCTGCGATTGGTAATCTTTTTCGTCAATAACTGTTCTCTACTTTCATTCATTAAATTCTTCTGATCCGGATCTATTCCTATTTTGCAGTAAAAAATGAGGAACCGTTCCATAAATATCACATATTCTAATTTGTTAATTATATTGTCTAATTGCAACGGTGCTCGGTGATGAGTCGTAGTACATAATTCATTTAACAAACATATAGATAGAACAATTATTTTTCTTACGTACATTTACAATAGTATTGACATAAGGGATCATTGCTTCCTTAATAATTCCACCTTGGAGTATTTTCTATAGCTGTTTTCTAACCTCAGGCTTATATGATAAGGCACAAGATATTGTCGGCAGTTAAATGGGATGTCGTCTATTAGCTCTAACTTGAATAAATATCCTTTCACATATTCCTTTGACTCTTCGAATACTTCCCGCCGTGCACAATTTTTCCCATTTTCGTCAATAGAATCTTTTTTATTTTTTTAATTTAAGGTCGCAACAACTTGTCGGTCATTAGCGATCACACTTGCTTGAAATGGTAACTGTGGGGATGACACGATATGATGATGATAGGGATGAAAGGACAAACACAATAAAATCATGCCCGAGGCGGGACTCGAACCCACGATCCTTCGGTCCGAGTTCGCTACGGCACTACAACATTAGCGACCTCTACCACCGGATCGACAATAGAATATATTGGAGCGGCGCAAAGTTGGTTCAGGAATTCGACAGATTGTTTCTCTATATCGTAAAAATGGAGCGTTCCGAAATATTGATCTGAGACTCCTCAGCATTGTTGTTGCAATGTGTCCCTTCGTCATATCTATATCGACGACAGCGTTAAACTTTCTTAGACCATCCAAACCTATAACTAATGCACGAATTAAGTGCTTCATGACGATAACTGGAAACCTTATCATCGTTCCTTGCACCTCGAGCTCGACCCACACTTATCTACTCTTTATCTCTGCCCGCCTACCATCAGCTACACGAATATCCATCTTCTGTGTTGGCAATTCTGCAATTTTAATACCGAGTTTATTAATTTTATCGTATAAATTCTGTTAGATGGCACACACATTTGCTCCAGTATCTACCAACGCTTCTGTAATGACACCCAGATAATTTACTTTTAAAAGTAGACATTTATTATAGTTCCCTTTATTGTCAGTTTCTTCCCCTAATAAATCATGCTCAGAAACGAATAATCTGTATATTACCGTAACTATGATTTCTTTCCCGTCCACCATGTTTGAGGAATTGCACCTACAAACCTCAAAATCTTTCAGTTTTCCTGAACAATTATGTTAACTTCTATATGTTCTCTGAATCTGCTCTCTTTGTTTTTCCGTGAAACGTTACCTCTTCCATTCGAGCCCTCGTGATTATTTATCTGTTTGTCAGACTTCCTACCTGGATATGGCTTCTTATTTTCCCCCATTGAACCAAGGTTTCGGATTCTCACCATAATATTAAATATTTGCGGCTCACTTTTTTGAAGAAACTTCACTTGACTCATCACGAGAAGAAATTTTGAAAACTATTTTTTCCAATAATATAACTTTTTTACGGCAAACAGTCAATTTTTAACTTCTCAAGAATGCTGGTTGCAATAACCTAAACATACACTTTTTCTACAATTATATTTTCATATTAAGAAAAGGCAAACAACAATATAATTGATATTATTGTAAGTATATTTGTGGTTACTAACTTCACAGAACAAAATAGATGTCTCGTGGATTCCTCTGTTAACACAACTGACTCAGTACATCTGAAAAAGAGGGTTCCTGTTTCAGGCAGACCATAGCAGTGTCAGTTGTTTATAAATCAACTTAATAGTCATATTTCGTCAGAAAACTTCCTTGTGAGACCGCGTGTGGTTCTGCGATACATAGCCTGAAATAAGTCTCACGGATGCATTATGTTTGGACGTCACGATGCGTCGTGTTATTGACGCCCCAAGTAGCGAGTCCGACAGACAGGGGGCAGCCTACGTGCGCCGGTGAACAAACTATTTTTTTTATGTTACTTATACGTGTTCCACTTCGAAATTTGTCATATCTATACAAAACTAGTGTAGGAATACATGAGTATTTTATAATTACTTGTATTGTCAACCTAAAGTAAAAATTTGCATTTTAAAAATTTAAATACATTTTAAATATTTAAATAATGTTTACAAAAACTATTTACATCACTTGAAAGTAAATATTTTTAAGTTAAATTGAAGTGTAAATGTATTTTTTGTATACAACGGTATTTGCGCTAAAAAAATTAAATAGCGCGTGGATGATTCTTCTGAAAAAGTAAATGGAAATATTTCTGAAACGGGTGGGATTAGAATACACACAAAATCGCACACTCACAAAACACCACAATTTTTTAGCGACTTGAAACTTTTTTTATGAGTTCTAGGTTTGAACATAGGTTACACGTAATAATATTGTAACGTTTATCTCAGTCGGGTCGCTGGTTCATTCCTATAATGAATAGATGGAAGAGAAGGGAGGTTATGAAAATATCTATTGAATCATTTCATTCATTGGGCAAAAATTAATTTATTCCTGACAACATTACCTGCCATGGAAATTACACGTCGCAAGAAAGCGACAAAGACTGCCTACCTACTTTACACAATGAGCTCATGGTATAGTTATAATAGCTAGGAAGAAACATCTTAACTCTAAGATTGGAGTTTTGTCTACAATAATTCATGCATTATTATGTAATAAAAAACTGCCTGAGCGCGGCAACGGACAAACTTTCACCGGAATACTCAGCGAAGGAACCCCGTGACGTAATCAGGGAAGAGAGTTCATCTCCGGTTAAATACCGGATTATCACCGCTGGTAGTCGGCGCCTCCGCAGACCGGCTGGATGGCTATCCTCGTCTAGTGATTCACCTTCGCTGTGGCGAGGGCTGGCGGCGTAGTGCGGCGAAGGCGGTGCGGTAGTCGGGTCACCGACTCTCCATTCAGTCTTCTCCACAGCTGGCGGCGTGGTGCGTCCCGGAGTCGTCAAAGGCGGGCGGTCTCGAGGACACACAGGCGCCGAGCGGGCGTAATGCAGGCTTGAACGGGCCGGAGGCGGCACTACGCGGCGAACGCAGATTGACGCGTAGTCTGCGCGTGTCTTAGGTTCGGGAAAAATCGCGCTCGGTGGCATAGCTCAGCCCTACGAACCGAAATTAACAATGTTACTAACTCCGCCGAGTCTTAGCTAAGAGCCACGTCTTTCTCCAAGCCCCGATCAGAAAAAAAATGTTTCTCTCAGTCGCGATCGGTAGGAAAATTCTGTAATGTAATACTAAGTCGTGATCGACGGCAAAGTTCTGTAATGCAATGTTTCTATAAGTCTAAGAAAAAGTATTGTTAAGTAATCTCTGATGTAATCTTTCGTGTAATCTGTCAGGAAATGTTTCTCTTCACTCAGCTCCCGGCCTAGCTCGCCTCCGTTTCCCTCTCCCGAAAACGTCTCAGGACCCCTAGCTTTGCTCCTTCCCTCACGATGAGTTGTTTCATAGGCCGAAACTATATGAGTCGCAATTTAAAGTCACCCAATCGGGGCGCACTGTTCTTGGAATTTTCCAGGGCGCGCTCTCTCTCTCTGTCTCGAGACAGAGTCTGTCTGTCTCTCTCTTTCTCTCTGGACTGTACGTCTGCTATTTTGGAATACTCTATCTAAATTAGAACTGCAGTGAATCTTTAATAATAAATTACATTTCACACAGTTTTAAATTTTACCAAAACGACACATTTTAATAATATATTGATGTTTACAAGCTATTATGGACCTAAAACAATTGCTATCTTAACTTTAAAAAGGGTATCAAAGTAATTACAGAGTAGTGAACAAGGTAAACAAAGTGATAATTTTATGGCGATAGACATCTATGATTGGTAATTTGAAAATATTCTTGCTTAGCATTGGTTACTTACATGGACAGAGATGAGTGAAATAATCAAATTAAACCAATCCGAGATGCCATATGATTATCAATTTGTTTGCCTTTTGCACTCCGCTGTAATCACTTTGTTTACCTTCTCGTTGTTATCGATAGCAGTTATTTAATGTCCATAATTGTATATATGCTTGTAAGTATCAATATACTAATATTAACGTACCGTGCAAGAACTCTCGCATGTCGATCCTCACCCTTTTCTTATCCTTTCAATTAAGAAGGCAAATTGCTAATGAAACGAGTTTATTTGTTAACAAAATGTACAAATGTAATTTCAAATTTGCAGAATATCAAACACAAATAAAAAAAATCCAACTGATGTTAAAAACAAATTTTCAATACAGGTTTATTCAGTATTATAAAGATCTGTTTTTCGAACAATTCTCACTTCCTTAAAACAACTGAGAGTTTGCTCTTCGCTTTCCTTGATAGTCACAAAAATATTAGAAAAGGTTTTTACTCTTGAATAGAATCTACTAGTAAAGATTCCGTGCCGAAAAACAGCAAAAGAAACAGTGTGGAAACAAGTTCGCGAATTTTGTGAAGAAAATACAAATGGACAGCACAAACTCTTGTACCATTATTATTGTTCACGATTATCTTCCTTCGCGTTGAGCCGGCATTTTGTAGCCTGTATTAACCTTGGATTACTAATTAAACTTGTTTTATCACGCCCCAAGCTAGGCAGCCCTTTGTAACGTTTTATAATTCTTCTAACTTAATTTGCCCTGATATGCTCGTTAATCAACTGCTCTAATTACTCACAGTTTGGCTAGCTCTGTTTCTTATTAATATCTTGCATGAGTTCGACGAACAACATACATCACCTTACCGGTTTCACGTGGGCGTGTGACTGTACAGAAATCACGATTACTAGAACGTCTGTGGAATTTACTACTCACTGAATTGATAGCAATTCAATGAAATATCAGCCTTTTCTTTTCAAACAACAATTAAACTTTATTGTAAATTCTAATAATGTCTCGAACTCGTTATTGATAAATGATTATATGGCCTTTGAACATTGTGAAACCATACGACTTTGATAAAGTTCATAAACTTACGGAATGTCTTCTCGTATGGTTCGATGCCGCCATCTTCTCTAAAAGGGAATGTTCTGGGTCCTGCGGTGTAATTTATGAACTTACTTTCCGTGTAAACTATAACTGTTTCCCGACTATTGCTAATAATAAAATCTGCTCTATATTATATCGCGTCGCGACTTTCTCTCAAGAGATTTCGGATGAAACCTCTATTCGCGACTACTATTTCCTTAAAAATTAACAATTTACAATTCCACACTACGGAATTATCCTAATGTACACCCACGAACATGAAGTCTAAATATTAAAAATGCAAAATTCCTAAACTATAACAAATGTAACTTTCATTACAAAAAAATCAAACTTTCACTCACTTAAAACCCAAATAAACAATATTGCTTGGCCTACACTACTATGTACACCCAGCGAAGTGGCTCAGTGCGTAGTGCGCTGACTTTGCAATCGGGAGGTCCGAGTTCGATTCCCGGGACCCTGACCGCGGTTTTCATGGTTTCCCTCAGTCATAAGGCGAATGCTGGGATATTCCAAACGTCCACGATCACCTTTCACCAATATCCTATCACTTAATAATAATAATAATAATAATAATAATAATAATAATAATAATAATAATAACAACAATTCACAGCGGGAACAAAGTTGCTCGCATCTGTGGTCTTCCACACCCTGGGTAACAGTAATTCGCCATCTACGCGCTTGACCATTGTGCGCGTGCTGATCACAAGCTGAGGGGAACTGATGCGCGTCTATACTAGTCGGCGCGTCACCAAATGGCTAACAATGGTGAGCGTTGGTTAAAAAAAATCTACTATGGCCAAATGAATGTCAGAATGTTCATTACCATTTGAACTGCTTGGCTGTCACCATGAGAATTTCGCTAGAGCTAAAGTTTCAACGCCATCCCCTAATTCCATGTTAATTTCACCAGGCCCTGCCGTATCTCGACAATACAGTTTCCATTTCATGCATCAAGCACTGCTGCACTGCCATTTCATGCTATATGTTTGTTAGTTCGTTACTATGCTACGCGTATTCCTTTTATTTCAACATACTTGATGCATCAATTCATCCTGGTATGTCACACAATAAATGAAAAAAAGTACACATATTTTAAGCAAGTAATATGCGAAGATTAGGTGGTGATGAGTACAAAGAACACGCTATAAACTTATGTGGAACGTTACAACCAAAATTATTTAGGAAAATACTTTAATGAGTACTCACGTGTGTTCAATCCACTCGAAATTGACGAATCTCGCAGCTAGAATTCAGCTCGTACATCTTCCACTTCAAATACTTTCACGGAATACCAAGACATGACAAACTCAACTTCCTACAACTTCAATAATTGTGTTTTTAATAAATGTTCTGGTCAGTAGCTTTGTTATCAATGTTTTTTGAAAGTTTTATTACCATAAATTGGAAACATATTTGAAATAATTTTCTGCATGAAACTGTTATTAATATTTTACTTAATTATAAGTATAGATAGGAAAAATATGTAGTATGAAGCGGCAAAATATGTAATGAAAATTGTAATAGTAGTAACAAATATGTAAAATCGAATATTATAAGCAATATTAAAATACAATAATTACAAAACACACTTACAAAATACGAAATTACATTGATAAAACATTCCTAAACAAATTTTAAAACTAATACAAACGTTTTAAAAATAATTCAAGTTGATGCACAGTTTGCACCTTGCAACTTTCCCGTCAGTAATGAAGCTTCATTTTTTGTTATTCAGGACCAAAGTTCAGCACCCAGACTGGATGCAATAGAAGCCATCGTGCAAACTGGCGCAATCTACGACCAGCAACAATCACTGTAGTGTGCAGCATTGTCATTGAAGTGTTACACGTCGGAAATATCAAAGTTTCTCGGAAATTAATATTGAATGTCACGAAACTTGGCATCATTAATACTTTTCACATCTAAAAGTGAAAATATCAGGTGTAGTCGCGCACTTCCCAGCACTGAGATGACTGAAACAGCGGACTGGACATTGAGAACATCCAACCTGGTTTTCACGTACGTAGCTCACCTCGAGTCGACAGCATTCACGTAATGTAGGAAAAAAATCTGAATTTTTTGAAAATACTTCTTTTTATAAAAAAAGATACAATAAAAATAGAAGAAATTTTATGCAATAAAAATATTTTTGAAAATGTCGTAAAATGTAAAATATGCAAAAATATAAAACGAAAAAGTGGGATATTGTTTTAGGACAGCTACGATTCGTCAAAATTAGTATTTTGAAAACGATAAGTACGAACACAAAAATATGTAATTACATAAAAATCCGGTCTCTAGTTATGTTATACCAGGAGGCAGTGATAACTCTGAGATGAATGTAATTTTCACATACTCAGGTAGCAATTTTGAGTATGTGACGTAACTGGGAAGCGGTACTCTCACGACAAAATAAATTATACAAAGGACAGGTACATTTTCGTGAATGGGCTTCCGGGGTTTGGCGCTGCATTGGAAGATGATCATAAGAAATTCTTTTGTGCATTTAAATATTTTAATAATAGAAACACTCTTTACAAAGATTATTTACAAAACGCAATGCGCAAGGCCTTTGGTAATAAGTGCACAATCAACGCTACCTTGATGCTTTTAATAACCACCTGCTGGCTGGAGACGAGCGGGGCCGCCGTGGCAACGGCGGCGGCGTCTTCGGCAACCTTCGGTCCGCCCCGAAGTCTGTCGGGAAATCGCTCTCCCTCGGCGATCACTCCGCTGGCCCCCAACGCAACGGCCGATGAATTCGCCGGAGTCCACCTCCCCAGCCGGTACAACAATGTCTCACTGGCACCAACACGAACGACGCGCGATTGACGCCCGTCAGCAGTCCCAGTCTCAGCAATCCCTCTCAATCTCGCGCGAATGTCTGCACAGTACGGCCCGCTGCTGCATTACACCCGGGCAGAAATATAACACGTGTCCGTCGGCCACACGAATTCCTGTATTAATGTTTTTGATTTCGGTTCTGGTGCGCCCTTCCACTTTCACTAATCATCTGATTATTAACGTTCATCAAATCAAGTCTCTCACTTAACAGCCACATTCAATCCAAACTGTTCTTAACACCACCATAAATTTGTTTGATGCAGCACTGCCCCGTCCGTGTTTCACTCACGGTCTCTCTGCGCACACTCTGTCCCAACCGTCGCTCGCCTCGCCGTCTACCCCCCGATTTGACCGTTGGTGGCGGCGGCGGCGGCGGCGGCGGCGGGGGCGTTACTGCTCTGATCAATTCAGTACTTATTTTAATTATAATTATTGATCAACTTTGATTATTACAATACAGAAACGTTCTTCGTTTCAAGTAATATTTGTCTTTTTCGTAATTGCTGTGATTTTAATTATCCAATAGATTCATTCAATGTCTTAATTCGTGAAATGGTAACACTAAATATTACTCGAAGTGCAGTGATAACCAGTAAATTTACGACTTATACTTGCACTTTGTTTATCGATGCAAATAGGTTTTCTATAACTCGGAGACGAAAATTTCTATATTTTTGAAATATTGCTAATCTCGCGATTTTTTAAATTTATTTTCAATTATTTATTTTAAACTTTTACTCATCTTTCAACTATTTATTGTTAAAATAACGGGAAGGAATTATGGATCTGAAGAAAACGTGCCCAGATAATCTTGTCCCCCATACGTCACATAGATTTTTTTGACTAAATAAATCTAAATCTAAGACTCACGTAGGGAGAATTTATCGGCTACCACAGTCGTCGTGATATTACTTACGAATATATTCTTGCTTAATATTGGAACAGACCCGAGTAAAAACATCTCACTGATAACATGTAATTAGTTTAAAATTATACAGAAACTTTCTAGTGAAAAGCAAACAAATCTACTCACTAATTCTCTTAAACCAACGTGCACTAATGCCCAATAACATGTTAGTGTTTCAATGGCAACTCCGACTAAAATAACACAGGGAAAAAGCTGTTGCCACTGCTGCGTCCCTCATGGGGAGGACCTAGTGTTCCAGATCCGACGGTAGCGGATATTCGATCCTAGTCAGATAGAGGCCAAATTCAGTTGCTATCAGGAGATTTTCAGCGGCCGGCTGCTTTGATCGGTAGTTTTCTGTTGTTTCTTTAATCAATACCATGCGCATGAGAGAATTGCCTAAACAAATATGTCACAGACCGCGCGCGATCTTTTATTTCTCATCGTTATCGCCTCACGTGGCTTACGCATGCGCGCACATTTTGGCTACACTATCGCATACGTCAGCAGTCCAGACGGGAGCTAACAATTTGACCCGGCTGGGGCAGTGCCCTCACGCGAAGAAACCTCACGCTAACACTTTCATCTCCAGATCTCACGTTCTAGCGAGGATGAAAAAGCGCCCCAACCCCGAATATAACATACAGTTCACTTACGTGACTAATGGCTATAGCAGTTTAGTGCCCAGTAACGTAAAATAATATATCAAACTACCGCCGCTTGAAATTTCATTAATGATGTACATAGGGAAACGACACTGCTACATAGAATTCGCGAACATTTTTAACAAATAAAATGTACAACTATTTATTTAATGAAAGAGAATTGAACCTGATCTAGACAACGTTGCAGCCTGGAGCGGCAATCCGCTGGGCGCTAGACTTCGTATACCGGAAAAGGCCAAGAAGGTTTTTTTCTTTCTTGTTTTTCAAATCATTCTGGCTTCATAGGCAACAGTCAGAAAACCATATGTTTCATTTAATAATCTAGACAATCATTTATCTGTTCTAACTGTCCGCTACCGTCTAGAAGTTGTTTTCTGTTCTTTGTCAGAATCCTGTTAGGAATACAGGACAAGAAGATGAATCACTTCTTGATGCAAAGTACTACTCAGGATGATACTCAAGGGTGATATTCAGAGAGAAAATATTGCATTGCAATGGAGGCAGTTAGAGACAAATTTCATCAGATGGAAGCAAATGAACATGAGGGGCACTGTATCCAGTACGGAGCTCCAAGGCTAATCGTCGAAATTAGCTCGGTAATCCCGCATGTGCGTCGCGGGGTGACGCAACGCCCCGTGCGTTCGTTCGGAGGTCTCTACTAGAGGGTGCCGGCACCAGCGCGCTTTATGGCGCGCCCGCGGCTCTTGTCTGCGGGGCACGAGCCGCGACGCAACCTGGCGGCGCGGCGGCAGGCGCACCGTTGCGCTGTCCGGTGAGCTGCATCCGCCGAGCCGAGCGGAACAGTCGCCCGCGGCCAGCTGGCCGCGGACGGCACAAGCCCCGGCCAGGACCGGACCGAATTCGTAGCTGTAACCCGCGGCGGTGGCGACGCCCACGCTCTCAAATCACTGCGCGCTCCTTTCTCCGCCACTGTTAGGAACTAAACCGGGAGAAGCAGCTCAGGGCATCAACTGATGTCGCTGCTGTGCTTCTGACCGGGAGGTCCCAGGTTCGAGTCCGGTTCGAGTCCCAATGGTGGCAGGATTTTCGACTCTGGCTGGAGAGCTAGGTCGAATTCTGTCGCTGCCTGGAGGAGAATTCTAGCGGCCGGCTGCTCTGATGGGTTTTCCGAGGTTTCTCCTATCAGTACCAGGCGAATGCCAGAGTAGTAGCTTACCAAACGGGCCACAGACCGCGCGGATCTTTCCTTCCCTTTCCTTGTCTTAACCTCATCGGTTACACACAGTTACACCTACACGCACTACACTACTACTACTACTACTACTACACATGGTGGAAAAGTTGGAGCTTGTCCTGGCTGGGGTGGGGCCCCGCTAGTGCGCTAGTGGGAGATGCATGGTTCTGGAATGCCTCGTTAGCCGGCAGGTACGTAAGCGCCGGATCTCACCATCCAGCGGGGAGCGATCACCGTCACTTTCCGAAGAAAAAGCCAAAAAGCCAAAGTAAAAAGTTATTGGTTTACCCTCTATAATAATTAAACATGTAGACATGTGCAAATCGTCGTCAATCGAATAACTGATTTAAAACTAGCAGATGCTACAAAGAATGCCCAAAATCAAATCTTGAGTTTCAAATAATTTTCCCACCGTGAATGAACTCTTGGTCACATAAACTACTTTCTTTAAGGGGTTAATAGAACATTGGCTATGTTTCGCGTTAAACAAATCAAACAATACAATTTCAACAAAATAAACTTGTAATTCAGTACCACAGATGTCTAACGTATTGTGATGAAATGTTTACCAACAAATCGTAGATTAGGATACGCATATGGTAGTTCCCGATCATAATTAAAGTTGATGGAGAATCTTTATGAACATAAAGTATTCGCATAATTTTCATTCGACCATATTGGTTTGTTGATCGAAGAAAATACAATAACAAAGTCAGCTCTCAGCTAGTTCCCATATTTACTTTACATCGGCCAGCCAAGAGGGCGGTGGCGGCGGTCAGGCGCGCTGGCGGCCAGCTGCCCACTGCGTGACGCCACCCGCTCGGCTGGCAAACCGGCAGTTCAGAATTAATTACTTGGAAGTTTGAAGAGCAATTAAAGTATTTTTGTGTAATTAATTAGCAATTAAATCGCTCTACAAGATGGCATATTTGTTTTCGAGGAAACCGAAAGTGATGAGCCATATTCAGCTAGCTCACCTTCAATTACGCAAAAATGTGAAGCGCGAAAAAAGCGTAATTAATTAGCAATTAAATAGATCTTATTGGTGGCGTTTTTTTTTGGTAAACGATTGTTGTAGTGCCAGATTAACTGATGTGTCTCTTCTGATATAATCGTCCCTCACTGCTACTTCTTCCTGCATGCAGCCAGCCACTGTCCTTTTAATTGATTTCCGAGCGCTTTTCCAGTTACGTCATTAGGCCGTTAGTGTATTGCATGTAATATCTCGAGCGTGGCTGCGTTTGTACCCCGCTCGAAGGCGAGATACGGCGCCGAGTTACACGTCCGTCGACTTGCCGAGAGTAGCTCGTCCAGGTAATCCTCTCAGCGGGGCACCGCATCAGCCAGGACAAGATCTGGTCTCCTGACATGTCCGGCAGTGTAGAGCAGGTTTGTAAGGTGAGAGGAGAGGATCACGCGCAGCCAAAGCTACTTTTTTTAGGGTACTGCTTCGACCTTCGCCACATACTGGTAGGAGAAACCATTGAAGACCACAGACCAGAGCTGTCGGCAGCTAGAATTTCTAGACTGCTGCTGAATTCAAGCTAAATATACATCTACCATCGAAAATCCGCCAACGTCAGGACTTGTACTCTTAGTACCTCCCGGTCAGAGTCGCAGCAGAGGGAACGATAATACTGCCTCTGAGACAACGCAGCCTGTCTCCATCGTCCTTGCCAATATCGCAACAAAAATGTCCGGATACCGCGAGCAACAGTCCCCAATCGCAATTCAACTCATTCAGTCCTCATCGTCGTTTACCACATCGTATCTGACCCGCTGTCCTCACGCCCATCACCACTGTCCTCGTCCCGATGCCCGCACCGCCACCACCGACCTGCTGCCCTCGCTCCGCCGCGCCGCGCAGGTCCTTCGTAATTTGAGGAGCCTCAGCTACTTTCCCAAACGTCCGCGAGACCCGCGCAGCAGCTCTACTTTTTGGGTGAAGGCGCAGGGCGAGCGGCCAGCGCCGGGTAAAAAACGCTGGCTAACGGAGCACCGATCGTAAGGGACCTCGTCTGTCTTATGAGCCCGAGGAAGCGCACTCAGCCACTTCTGTGTCTTGGTTCAGTTGCGAGACTATAGCAGTTAGTCGCTCTTGCACCATATACAAAAGATAAAAAAGTCAAGTTTTGATTTCTCAAAGATTAGATTTATACAAAAAGTGCTTACTAAAAAACACGAATGAGTTTACCATTATAAAAAGACTTAAAAGAGATTACACTATTTTTTCAGAATCGTTTTACTGAGGGAAGAATGTGAAATTTAGAAACGAACTAAATCTCAAACTGGACTAAAAGTTGGCGATACTTTGCAAACTTAATTCAGAAAAGACTAAATTCCTTTTTACATATAAACAAAACCATACAATTTCCATTCAATACAAAATGTAAAGAAGAATTTGTTTCGCCGGACTAGCGCGCTCAAGCGCTGTGATCGATATGTTTGGGAAACTTATTGTGCTAGCAACGAACTCTCAGCGGAAACAGAAGGCAATAGTCAATCAAAAAATATGACGAACATTTTCATTCGCAATTTTCCAATAAGCATTACAAAATTATAATTATTCTATATTTTTGAAATAATAGAGATATCAGGAAGAAAATGTATTCTCGAGTTATCAAAATTCTTTCGTGAGTCTCTCTCCAATTTGCCATCAAGAAAATATAATACTTTTTGTTTTTCACTATTATGAAAAACTGTGCCTTTCTAGCAGCTTCGGTTTATAATCCCATCATTTCCTAAACTAAGTGCATTAGAAGTAAAGTTACTTGATATATTTTTTAAATTATAAGAATTGTAATAGCTGACGTAAGAAAACTTGTTTAATTTTCATAGTTCCGAAACAAATATACTGGAAAAAATGTTATTCATAATTTATGAGCCAAGTTTATAATATAAAGCGTGCGTTCCATTCCGGAAGTTAAATACTGAATAATATTCAATTGTGCGAGTACTTTTACCAAACCAATACAGTTCTTGAAAACTTTAGTGAAATAATGAAATCATATCTTTATGTTTAATTTAATATAATAAATTGCGCCACAGACAGTACTATATTTGAATGATATATAAAAGTAAATTTAAAAATCGTTTTTGAAAGTACACAACTCCCGCAAATAAATATTACCAACATTTATGGGGGGAGAGGAAAGTCGACAAATCAGAATATAACCTTTTTGTGGGTTCATGAACCACAGCACCCCATGTATTTATTAGTCTCAATCTTTCGGAGGCAAACATGGTTAAACTAAGGTAACAGCCTTTAGGAGAATAGTCAGGTTTGATATTTAAGGGATTGACAGCTTAACTTAGAAATTTTTTACGCAATTTACTGGCTCTGTTTTATAAATGAAACTTTTTAAAGCATAATTTTTTATTCATATTTGGATCTGAGTCAATAAATAAACACCAGTGCATTCATAATATAGAAAACAAAAATAGTATAAGAAGTTAGAGGGATATTAAAAAAAACGTTGAATTATCTGATAGTTGATAACCTATCAGAGACTTTTTTGTAAAACTTACTACCCAATGCAATGGTTTGCAAATAATTTAGTGTTACATAATATCGTACGAAAACTGAGTACATGAAAGAAGGCGGAACGAATTTTACGTAATGTAAAATTTGGTTCATAAACATTAACTGATACATACTACACATATCACAGACCAGAAGTACACAATTCTGGTTTAGGTAAAATAGAAGTACTTCGCGTTAGATAAATCCTATTGTATTGCCGTTTTGAAATTATAATGTTGCTTTTAAATAAAACACACTACAGGCAACCTACTTATATATTACTTATTTATATTCTAACATCCCAAACTACCACAAGCGTACACGCAAAAAATAATCTCACCTTCCTTTCTTATCGAAACGACGCAAATGGCAATAAAAATTAATTAGTGCGTCGCTTAGTTTTGAACTGAAGAAAGTATTCGGCGACCTCCTGAGTTGAACAGAGGTTATCAGAAGTCGCAACAGCACCCTATGCTGCGATATCGGGACAGCTACTGAACACGCCATTAAGGGAAGTGTTACGTAAAATGACAACTATGGTTTATTTATTTGCTTGGCTTACCCCCTCTTCTCCCCATGCAGTTGTCACTCGTCAGTATATTATTTATTGGTTAGTGTAGTTTTGAGTTTCCTAGTGGTGGGAAACACCATTTTAAATTACGAAAACCTAAATGCAGAACTAGAAATTCCATCACCAAATCATTTCTTTCACTTCCCTTTCCAGTGTGTTATTGGGGCTGTAATACCTATTTTCAGTCTTTCTTCTCCGTTCCTCTTTGAGGAAGGATTATGCTCACTATTCACCTCCATTTTTCATATTCTTTGTCACGCTGTTATTTCACCTTACTCAGATAATTTAAAAAAACAAAACAATGAGGTTCATGTGAACAAAAAGGCAGATGAAATGTTCTTGAATGAATATTCAATGAAATGACTGGTATGAATGATATTTTTTTATTGAAGTTTGCAAAAGAAAACAATGACATGTTTATAGGTTAAATGAAATTTATTTCAGAATGATTCCAGCTAAAATAAATGTTCTGCCACAATGTTTAACACTACCACTTATTTGACAAATCATCACTGTCACCTAGCTCACCGTTTGTCACAGGTCTGAGAGGCTGACCCCGAAGTTTCCCGAAGCAGCGGACGCAAAGCTGGATGTCGATTTCCTATCGTGGTCAACGTCACGGGGTCAACCGCACTTATCGAATATTCGAGAATGGGCAAATTGCACCGGCCGTAAGCATAAATAGCGCGGGCAAGAGCCTCAGCGATAACTCATGATACCCCTTTCGGTCCCATTACGCCTCAATGAAAACAACAGACACAATGAAAACAAGAGCTTATTTTACAGAATTACCTTACCAGATATTAAAGGGGAAAAATCCCTTTATGAGATCTTTTCATTCAAGATTTGTGTACATTATTGAATTTGTGAGTGGAAGTACTTCAAATGAAGTTTTTCGAAACATCGAATGATTTCTGTGGAAAAGAACTTCAAACTTCGCCGAAGATATCAAAAAGTGTTGTTGTTTGTTCGTCCGTACGTCTGTCCGTCCAGCCGTGTGTTGTCTGTGATCAAGCGTGATTAGCGCCTAAAAAATGTGTAGGAATTCTTCCAAATTGCACATACCCCCGGTTGATTAAAATTGAAGACTGAATATAGTTCAAATGAAATACGTTCTCCATAATTAGGTCTTTCATTAATGTAATGCATGTTTTTTTAACATTTTAGAAGTTTTCCCGCAATATTGCGAAAAATATGAACAACACTAAAAATATCAAAAATAAGATTCTTGAAAAGCTGCTCGATTTTTTTTTAAACTTTTGGTTGGGATGGTGCTAAAAGTACTGTTTAAGATACATATTCACGATTTTGCTGTATTATATTTTAATGTATTTTTTTACTCTCCGTTTGTTAATATTCACATTTGCGTAAATACATTTATGAGGGACTGCGCTTCAAATGATATCTTATAAAGTTTGTCGCAAACTCAATACTCAAAATTTATTTTCAGACACTATTAAACGCCATTTTCTCGAATACTGTTCCTCCTTTTTCTTTAATTTTTCTTAACCGGATGGTGCTAAAGGGTCTAGACAACATGACATCAATGCCACACATATGTAATTTTTTTAAGCACCATCAACGTTGTTAATATTTATATTACCAGCGATTTGTATACATTATTGTTTTGTGAGTACAATTACTTTAAATAATTTCTGATGAAATTTCTTGAAAACTCAAAAGTTTTTGGTTGAAAATGAGCTTCAAAATGCGCATTTTCAGAAAAGCTCAAACGACATTTTCTCAAAAAAGGCTCATAAGTTTTCAACGAAACTTTCCATATGGGACGAGGTTTTACTCTTCAATAATATTCTTAAAGTTATGTTTCGATTCTACCATTAAGAGATAAAAATTGGGGGGGGGGAATGTGAAGAAATGTAGTTTGAACGGCGAGAGAAGGCAGCTGGAAAGTGTGAGGCAACATAGAAAAACTAACCCAGAACAAAGAAATTAGAAAACTATTTCGAGAAAGATGAAAATAAGACAAATGTCATTAGCCAAATAATGACTTTGTCAAAATCCTGTTCCAAACCAGCTTTCTTTGTCACATTGGGGCTACTCCTTAACAAGTCGCACACTGCCCGCCAGCCGGAGTTGCTGATAACCTGCAGTCGCGTCGCCACCGACGTTCCATGATGCAGCAGATAGGCTTCTGTAAATAGTCAGCACTCGATGCCCCTGGCGCTTAAGTGGGGCACTTATCGGGCTTGTTTTTCACGCCCGCTCTATGCAGGCCCGCTGCTTCGCTAATGGTGACAGATTTCAAACGATGTTACCTTAACGGCTGCTAGCGAGCAAAGAGGGGGAGGGGTAGTCTAATGAAGTTCCTTCTTTGATGATGGTCTGTTCATGTTGCAAATCGGCATTTATAGCACAGCTGTTGTTTTAGGTAAAGCTCATGTGTGATGGATGCTGTATCATTTTTAGCACAAGATTCGTAATACAGCCGCCCTGGATGGCCGAGGTGGCTGGCGCATGTACCGACTACGTGCTTCGGTCCAAGGATCGCGGGTTCAAGTCCCGCCATGAGCGTGGTTGTTTGTTCCTTGTCTCTCACGTACGTGTTGACGCAGGGGGTCTGGACCCAGATCAGAGGAGCCCGCAAGTGTGTTGGTGTCTAGTTTATGGTCGAATATACGTCCCATTGGAACGTAAAGGGTAAGTGACTGTTGGATGGATAAAAGCCATAGAAAAAAAACATTCGTACTACAACCACTCTCGCTGAATTCATTGCGTGATTAGTATTGGGGAAATGTTGGCAAACGTATTGAAAAACGCTTACAACACTCAAAGTATTTAAACGATTGAATAACATCATGCTACATTTTTACAAGGAACACCAGCGACTGCTTCTATTAACTTTCCAACAAAATAAATATTCTGGACATTCATTGTGTTCCAATGGACAGCTCATGCAACGAATCCTCTCTGTTTTTATTTACTGGAAAAACTTAGCTTCGATATAATATATTATTTGTTATCATCGGAATACTATATAAGTAGACAAACAACACTAATACAAGCGCTGTATTCATATCTTTCAGCAGAGATATGCATAGGTATACAGAACAACAAAATAGCATTAGTCCGAGAATTACTCCAAATGGTGTCACAAGATAGAAACGAGGGGGGGGGGGCGAACCTCTAAGGCAGCTACTAGCTAAATACATTTTTCTCCAAAAATAAAGGAAATCAATATTTTCTGGCAGGTTGAATTCAACATATACGAATTCGTTCTTACAGAAAAATACATTTTTACGGCCGTCGAGAGTATTTTAAAGAGATTAAAGCCATCACGTTTTAATCTAATATTCATGAATACCTTACCCCAATGACTAATGTCCTTTGGCGCCCATGCACCATAATGCAATAATTTCTCTCAAGAAAATTAGAAGTGAAATTATCTCACCAATTGTCCAGAAGTGAAGTGCACATATACTGATAAAAAAAGATGTTTCAAAAATAACAAGGAAGGGCTCAATGGATTACCCCACCGTCTCTAAGCTACGCCCATGATAACTCAAGTCTTTCACAAAAAAATGCACGCACAACTACATCACAAGAGCAAAGAACACGAATGAAAAATACAACATTCCGAAGCAAGTTCTTTTGATAGCAGGCATTAACCAACCAATCGGATAAAAAAACGCACGGTTCAAAAACTGTGGTGAACTGGAAAACACAATCGGTGTGTAAGCGAAAAAAAATGAAAAACTAATAATAAAACACCATAATGATACAGAGTAATGATCGAAGATAATATAATTCCACTATGACAATGGCATCACACAGTACTATGTCATCATTAAAAACCACATATTGAGGGAACGAATTTAAGACTAATTTTGGAAAAACAACTGTCGGTGGAGTCCATTCGCACTGACATCGCGGGAAAAACACAAGAAAAATACAAATTGTCTGTTTAGGCTCAAGTCTGAAATGTGACTAATTTGTGAATTAGCCGGTTAATTAGCACATTACCAGACGTTTCGATAAAGCTGTGTGAATGACAAAGAAGGGAAATTTCGGACATTCTCCAGATACTTCGCAAATTAACCACTAGACGCTGACTAAAGTAATACGGTCGCCAGAGTTAAAGGAGTCTTATGTGTTTGCGAGAAGCATTCTGGCATCAATGTGCATAGGAAATTATGCATTGCGCAGACTCAAGGTTGTTTCGTGTAAATCGCGAAGGCCGAAGCCTTGTCGCACCAACTGGATATAAGAAGCGTTGAAGAATTTCATGCAGTACGGAAAGTGATAGTCATCTCTAGGAAAAATTACTTTTCTTAAGATATTTGAAACAACTCTTCGGACACGCGTTATAAATTCATGTTTCAGAGACAGAAAAAGTATTTATTTGTCGCATAAATAAAAACAAAAATAATACAAAATTCTTATTTTCAATGTTGAAAAGTCACCGTTCTTAATTAATATCTCATTGTTTTGCTGTTGATCGTATTCTCACTCCAATGAAATACAAATTTCAAAATTTATTGGTTTCAGACATTAATTCAATAATATGATTACTAAAATTTTTATTATTGGACTTGTTTCTCTCAATAAAAATACTCGACTCATCCCTTGCCGTGCGGAGGATTTGACTCGCTAGGGCTGTCCAACTGGCGGCCCGCGGTGCCGGTTATTAGACAAACGTGAAAATCCTTTGCATCCATGTCGCGCGAATTGCGCCTAGCGCACGCGCTCTGCCGGGGTTAACACCACCTTAATGTAAAACATGATAAAATTTAAGGATATTTTCTAGTAAGTTCAGATATTGAAAATCATCACAATGAGTTTCACGGCGTTATGCATGATAGAGCTTCATATCATGCATAGTTCCACCCCCCGCCGTCTCAGAGCAGCCGAGCAAACTGCCGAGATCGACAACAAGGGGTCACATGTGGAATACCCAAGTAATGAAAATGACAAGCAACCATATTATTATTAAACCATAATAAATTTAACCATACTGTGGCCTTAAAAATTATGTACAAACGCGGCAATGGTCCAGTTGACACATCGTTTCGCACACCGAAGTTAGCGTCGAGCCTCCAACTATCGGACTCCGCGATGAACGTGAATAACCTTGAGTCAGTGCAACTCCAATTTTTCAATGCATTTTATTCTAAACTTGTTTCCCGATCTCTCGGCGCTACGCTTTGGTTCTCATATGTTGCGGCGTACGGAGTGGTTTTGTTCGTGAAGGACTGAAAGGGATATTGGCTAAATTTTCATTCCAAAACATTGAAAAATAAAACATCACGTACTCTCTTGGCCGCACTTTCACGAAAAATTATGCGAAAAGTACACAACTTTTTGAAAAATTGTACATAACCTTATTTCGGAAACTATTTTTAAAGAACATATTTCATTAAGGGAAAAATCTCTATCTGTAATATTTGAGTTGTAGAAGACTCAGAAAGAATTTTGAACGTTTGCAATTTTCGAAAAATCAGGGTTTTCAACGAACATGTGACCTGCACCATTCTATTAAACGTTCTTTACACTATCCAGCCAATTAATTAATTAAAGAACAATGAAATCATTTTTTCGAAATTTTGAAAATGTCCCAGGGGCTTCACGTAAAGTACCCCCAAAATTAATATATGTTTTTAATTCACGGACCGAGATATCAGCCAGATTGATTTGGGAATATCAATTTTAGAGAATATCGGCAAATGGTTTAGCCGCTAGCATTAGACGGACGGATGGACAGATGTATTGCCATTATTTGATTGTTCGACTTCAAGGACCTACAAAACATGAATTCTGGCCAAACAACGTGTTACATTGTTTCTCTAAATTTAGTAACGGGATTTATCCACTTTTTCGTTACCAGGGTGAGGCAATTACAGTTTTTGTGTCGAAAATTCGTCGTTTTGTCGCGTAGCATTACATAACTTTCTCTACTCCGTAGCGAAACAGTAAAATGGGTAAATACAGATCGGCGGAATGGGAGGGGTGCCGGGCGGCCGAGATGGGTCAGGGTGAATGGTGGAAGGGGGAAGGGGACGGGAGGGGCAGAGGTGGCTGGGCTGGCCTTCCTCCTTGGCCCCGCGGTGGCAGAGGCCAGTGCGATATGGGGCCGCCCCATTAGTTTCCGTATCGCAGACGATGATGTGACGGCGATGCGGCGGTCAGACGCGTTGCTAGGCACACGATGCGCTGTTGTCGTGGCCCCACCGCGACTCCCCGCGGCCTACCGAGGGGGCTTCGGGCGGCTTTGGCATCGCTCCCCGCCATTCCTCACCACCAAACACACGACAGGTACGACACGTGTTAGGTATCACGATACTTCGACGACTACATAAACATCCTCTGAGTCTCAGAAAGTACAGACGTAAACTGTCTTGCACAAATACTTATATACATAATACTGTGACGGTTGTCACAATTACTACAAATATTTAATATTTGCCCCACATTGGGCAAGCTACTGAGACGAAACCTCTATATAATTCGATTAGTATTTAATATAATCTGCCAATATTCACAATACACAGTGCAACAAATTTGGACTTTGTGTCTTGCCAAGATGCAAGTGTTATTTACTAAATCTCATACGCTGATTGCGAAAATGAAATCAGAAATGTTCTATCTACTACTTTTTCTGGAAAAGATATGTCACATATATCAGTTTCAAGAAACTTGAAAATGACTAAATAACAATACAGGAGGAATCTTTAGTGTATTAATCTACAGATCATGTAATGAAAATTATTTGTATAATTGATGGTTTGCTTGACAAAACGTAGAATGAAAACAGTACGAGGTGGTTCAATAAAGCTTGAAATGAATTTACAAGTTAGAAACGTTTTCTGGAAACTTTCCGTCTGTGGGTCGATGTTGATACTTCTTGTAACAGTTCCCCGCAGTAATTCGCCAAATGATTTGATGACCATATCAAGACCAAGCACCGCGATATCTTGATGAAATCGCTTACGAAGTACGTCACTTACACACACTCAAAGTTAAGGTGGAAATAAATCGAAATAAGAATGAAGGAAATGCAATTTCAGAGACATGTTGCACACCATAGCCTTGTGACAGTCCGCCTTGTAACGCACGTGTTCAGCCAGTTCTCTGTCATTCTCAGACACAATGTTTAGCAAGCCATTTCGCATATATCTTTCAATGCAAGCCAAGCTGTCTTCTTTGGCCCGGGGATAGGAGGGGGAAGTTGGAGGATGTCCAAGGAATGCTTTTTCCAGATGTGTCGGGTGGCTTTCTGAGCATGTGGTGGTGAGGAAGGATTAGGTTTCGGAATAGGGGGTTGATACATATTTGGATCTTGGCTGTTGCGGAGTTGTGGAGGTGTGTGAGGATTTGGGGTATTTTGTTTTGGTATCGTATGGAGTTGTAAATGGTGTATATAGGTGGACGGAAGATGAAGCGGATGTTGTGGTTTTCGACGCGAGTTATTTGTTTGCGGTTGGTGTGGGAAGTAGTGAACAAAGTGCGATGGGCATATGTTAGGATGGGACGGATATAGGAGTTGTAAGTTTGGATTTTTCTCTTGGTGTGGATGGTGAGGATGGGATATACGGTATTGGTGATCCTGGTTACTTTGACGGTAATTTTGTGCGTTTCCAATGGTTATGTGAGGGGGGTTTAATGGGTATGTTTTTTAGCAGAACAGGATTGCTTGGGATTTGGATGGGTTTATGACAATGGAGTTTTGGGAAGTTGAAGTTGTTCAGAGATTCTTGGAGTTAGGATAAACATCGGTTTTGGGATCGGAAGGAAGCTAGAAAGGCAAGGTCATTGATGTAAAGGAAAGTTTGTACTCCTGGTGTTGGTGGAACGTCATTTATGTAAATGGAAAAAAGGATTGGGGATAGCACAGCGCCCTGTGGGATGCCGGCGCGGATTGGATAGTTGGGAGAGGTTTTTAATAGGTTTGGGATGTGGAAGGAGCGATGATTTAGGTAGCTTTGTAGTAGGGAGTGGATATGATCGGGAATACAGGGTTGGATTTTCATGAGGATTCGATGGAGATGGCGTCGTGCGCTTGCGTGAGGTCTGTGAATATGGCAGGGATTTCTCTTCTATCTTGCAGTAAGGTGGCTATGGCTAGGGATAGGTTTCAGATCTGGAGGGCCGCCGAGCGACCTTCATGGACACCAAGTTGTGTGGAGGTTATGATGGGATCGAGGAGAGGTGTTAGTCGGAGAAGTATCTTTTCGAATGTTTTACCAAGGATGGGTAGTAGGCTGATGGGACGGTGGTTAAATGGGAGCCGATGATCCTTGCCATGGTTGGGAATCATGGTAATGCGGGCGATCTTCCAGTTGGTGAGGAAGTACGACAGTCTTAGGCAGGAGTTTAGGATGGAGGTGATCAGGTCTATTGCATTCTTTGTTAGGTGGGTGAGTTGAGATAGGAGGACTCCATCGTGTCCGGGAGATTTGTTGCAGTCTATCGTCTTCAGTATTTGTTTCACTTCCGCGACGATCGTTGTCCATGTCTGTTGGTCGGGTGGTGGAGGTGGAGTTTCAACTAAAGTCCAAAGAACAGTCTCGGATTGGGATGTTGGGGGGAAGGAAGGGTTCGGCCAAGGATTGGGCGAAGGTATTGGTGATGGTTTGGGGGCCATAGGTTAATGTGTTGTTGGTTAGGATAGGGGAAATGAGAGTGAGATGGTTCCTGACTGCTTTTATAATTTTGAGGATATTATTGGGGCTGTTTTAGGATATTATTGGGGATGTTTCAGTAGGTTGTGTATTACTTTCTGCATCATTTTTCGTTCTCATTTGTCGTCGTCTCGTCTACATTTGTAGTATCGTCGTTGAATTCGTCAGGGAGTGTGGGGTGTGAATTTCCGGAGTAGGGTGTGGTTTTTCGGTATGTTTGTTTTATGTGGGGGGTTAGGTGATTTATGGAGTTGTCTATTGATTGGGTGGTCGGGATAGCTGAGGGAACGTATATTTCCGTAGACAGTATGTGTTTAAATTTCTTCAGTCGGTCTTTGGTATCCATGGGGGTTTGGAAGGCATGTTGTTAGGAGTTGAGGAGCTGGTGAAAAGTATTCGGAGGTGGTCATATAATTCGTACAGGTCGTATTTTGGTTGGGGAATGGTTATTAGTATTTGGGAGAAGTGGAGGATAATATCAAGGATATCGTGGAGAATATGTCGAACAAGGTGGGTAGTTTCAGTAGACTTTTATTTGGATTTGAGGGTTTGTGTCTATGAAATGTTCTAGTCCTATGCTGGTCCCGTTACTAGTCATGCAGCCCCATGAGGTCGATTTACTGTTCAGGTCGCCTGCGATAATGAAGGGGTAGGGGAGGTTTTAAGGGTGCCTAGGTCGGAGTCGAGAATCGCTGTGTGGATGGCTTTGTAATTAAATATCAGATTGAGATGTGGAGGTTCCGACAGCGACTGCGGTGCATTCTAGGATGGATGTTGGAGGAAGTTGGTAAGGGGTGTGTGGGATGTATCGTCGGATGAGGATTGCCGTTCCGCCTCCAGCGGAAGAGGTTCGATCGGTTCATGTGTAGTTAGGGATGGAAAAGGATGTCGAGTGTCAGCCACGTCTCTTGTAAGAATAGCATCCCGATGGAGTAACCTTTGAGGAATTGGATGAGGATGTTTTTTTCTGGTTTATGCCGTGTCGTGCGTTCCACGAGGATATGGTTACTATTTTGGGAGGGGGAGCTATTAGTTGAGGATTTCAACAAATTAGATTCCCGCCGTAATTAGTTTTGTGATGATGTCCTCTGTGCCTTTGATGATTTTGAGAAGGGGTTTTAGGTTGAGGATTATCTTTTTGACTGTGGGAGTTTGAAGAAAGGAAAGGTCTTTTATATCTTGGGTAGTTGATTGGGTAGTTTGTTGTGTTGTGGGTTGTTGGGTTTGGGTTGGTTGGCGGCAGAGGCGCAAGAATGGTTTTGGGGTCTTAGGTGGGGAAAGTTTTGAGGTGCGTTAGTTGGGGGCAGATGGCTTAATGATTTGGTCATCTGTGCTTGTTGTTCTCTAGCTTTCACAGTGAAGGGGCATTGTGAGTGTTAGGCATGGAAGTTTAGGGAGCTGTTGATGCATTTTGGGGTGAATTGTTTGTCAGATGTATCGGAGGGACAGTCTTCAGTTGGAAGGGAAACAGCGCAAAGGGTGCACGTCGCTTGTCTCCAGCAATAGGCCTTCGTATGGCCTTCTTTGGCAATTTTTGCACTGGGGTATTCTGTCTGTCATCTTGTAGTCTTCAATGGTCACTCTAAAGTAGTCAATGTATTTTAGTACTTTCTTGTTGCCTGTCATTTCGTTTTTGTTTGTCTCTACTGTGCACAGGCCTACTGGTATCAAGTTACCGTCGGTGTCTCGTCAGTGATGTAGTGTGAAGTAATTTTAAGGGCGGTCAAGTTGTCTTTGATGGCAGTCACGTCGTATTTGGTCCAGGCGGTCCCTTATCTTCCGTGGGCTGTCACAGTCATTTGTTGAATTACCAATTCTGTCTGAGTGCATTTGGATGTCAGGTGGTTATTGCAGCTTGCCTTCAATTCCTTGATCAGTTCTGTTGGGTCAAGGATTGTCAAATCAATTTTGAAACGTCCGACTCGGCCTTCGTTAGTTGCTTTTGGGGTCGCCTTTTGTTGGGAGGATGATTGTTCAGATGAGGGTTCGTAGTTTGTGTCTAGGTTTTCAAGGGTTCCGGAGTCTGATTGCTGGAGGTCCAATTGGGAGAGAGGGTTGAAGGGATTAAGGGATTCAACCGGTTTGCTTTGGTGTGGAGGTTGGGGTTTGGATCCTTTTGTTACTAATCGGAATCATCCGTCAGGAAAAATTTGGTTGGTTGGTCGGGCGAGGACTCGAGGGAGGAGTCAATAGAGCATCGGAGGTTGTGGTACACTAATGTTTAGACCCGTTTTATACAAATAAAATTATTTATTTTGAAAACTTCGCTACCCTGGCATATAATTCAATAATGAAAGATCTTCTATACATATTGGTACTCACAAGATCGCTCACAAACTACTGGCTGACTGGCTTCCGCGAGACACAAAAATACTTTCATTCAGAACGGCCAACTGTACACAAAGAACTCATCATACGTACGTTTTGAATCAACACACGTAATTTCAAATTAAAACAAACTCTCCAATTACATAAACAAAGCATTAATTATAGTTAATAATCGACTAAACTTGTGTCTTTCCACGACCCGCGAAATTCATAAAGTTAAGTCGCCGCTAGTCAGACGAAGACAGGATATTGGTATTTCTCTCGTACTGCCTCGGTCGCCACACAGCGTTCCACAGCACTTGGCGAGAAGACCCCCCCCCTAACCCATTTCGTTACGTCACCAAAAACTGTATGTTCACCCGTGTTAAAGCGAAGGGCCAAAGAGCCAACGCAGTAAACCCTGTGAAAGAGCAAAGAGCGTGGAGCAATATCTGGGAGTCCCTAGACGCCGGGAGGCCCCAGTTGGACGCTTTTTGGTTTCAAAATGATTTCATATACGACATCGATATTGCTACAATATCTTGAATATTAAAGATCATTAAAAGAAAAGGATATATTCCTAAGATATAAGATATTTTTCGATTATCTGAGGGTTGTGCGACGGTGTTTACTCACGAGCCGCCACTATTTTTAATTGTCTAAACTAGCGAACTATCAATAAACCCCTGAAGAGTACTGGCCTTCAGAATTTCGGGATAAGTGACAGACTACATAGGAATAAAAATGTAACGAAAATAAAATATCTTTAAAATTTCCTAATGTAAATATTGTATTTTAAAATTGAGAGGGAATCGGTGCTTCTAACACATCAATGGAGTATACGGCTCTGACATGTAGAGCATATCACTTAATATATAAGGACTTTCACTGAGAATATATCAACTGCAAACGTTTGTAAAAACGACGTGATCATCGGTCCCTGCGCAAAGCCGTATATGATTCAATTCTTAAAGGAAAGAAAAAAAGAAGACATGGATTATTTTATATGATTTCGTTATTTCTCCATCCATTAATATTCCGAATAGAAGTTAGAAGTAGAAAGTGATTAGGTCAAATTAAAGTAATCGGGTGAAATGCAATCGCGCATATAGTTTCTGAATACGTCTTGTCACAAAAACAAGATAGATCTCTTCCTAGACATGGAGTGTTGAGGTGTATTTAAGATCAGATCAATAAAGATTATCGTACGGCTTCATGCGAGAAAGTGACTCACACATTTTTCTCAACATGTGAAATAATTAGTCCGGAAGTATGATGCAATTTCTCCGCAACAGTGAGCAAATCAGTATATGCTATTTACGTCTCCCAGCACTCGTATGTCAACTTTCATTTTGTTCAGACGAAAGTACAGCAATTACTCCCAGGACGCAAATTCCCAGGACAATGGGACATATGAATTAGCATGGTTTTTCTTTAAAATATGGTAAGGAAAATATTCGTTGTTTTCTTCTAATTGGCACATAACTTATCTCTAACACTCATGGGCTCACATGGAAGTACACATATCTCTACCCATAATCTTGCCACAATATTCCACAAAATGTATACACATGGCGAATTCACCTATTAAATGCTAATGAACTACAAAGCATGGGAAGCTCGTTTAAGAATTTCCATACAGACGTTAAAACACTAATTTTATTTGTCTTGCGTCTCACAAGAAACAATAGAATCTGTGCCACTGTAAGTAGCCACATATTAGCTGGCGTGAAAGATGTCAAGCTTCTAAGCGGTTGACTTAGTTTTTCTTGCCTTCACGTGTTTCTGTAGCATCAACTGAAGCCTTTCTCAAAATTGATTTTGGTCTGACGGAAAACTCATTTTAAAGGCAGAATTGGCAAGTAGTTTTGGCGAATGTTGACGACTTGGGTATCAAACTTCATTCAAAACGATAAGAGTTTACATGATTTTTGTCGCAATAATGTTGTATAGAATTAAAAACATGGCAACAAAAGTCGAACTGCTACTTGCCGTAGCAGTGTGAAGGAGATTTAAAGAATCTAAAGATTACGTGATAGTTTAAATATTAATTTAGTATGCAGCGTAAACAAATCAACTTACGTCGGCGGTGAATTTTCGTACAGCCATGTAGTCGGATGAGGTCACAACCTGACGAGAATTGTAGGAGACGACTTCTCCGAGTGATCGTTTCTGTGGTATCCCCCGATCAATGTCATAAACAAGAGCTGTGCGCGGATCTTCTTTTCACGGCTTCTTCCCACTCCCAACCATTAGGTCGGACCATCAGCAGCGAATCGAGAAATTATTTTATGGAGGGGTAGTTTGGACGACCTACTCTCTTGAAGACGATGCGGAGAATAGATAGTACTTACTTTTAATAAATTGGTAAACAAATACCAAAAAATGATGGATTTAAAGTATTATGTTCACTTTGCCTCTTTGTATTCACTAATGCTGCCGAAGGGCAGAACCCCAATGATCTGGTAATGCGAGTGTGGACTGTCGGGCCAAGGCTGGAATTGTGCTCTAGCGCCAAAGAAACAACGCCAACTATGAGGAAAGAATCATTTGAATGACAGCCCGCGATTGCACTTACGCATTTTCGTTAAGCGATGTCCAATTGAAAACCCCAGCGCGCGTGGGGCGGTACCTATTCCACTTCCCTGTTCCAGAAACGCGGCATACGCGAGGTCGCGGACAGGGCCACGTGATCGGCAGGACGACCTGTTGACATCTACGCGGCCGTTGCGTCAATGCGGCGCGCACCACGCCACCTCCTTCGCCTCTAACCATTGTCAGGGGCGTTGCGCCGTCACGACAGCCCCTGGAGATAAGGCTGTGTAGATCGTGGAGGGGGAACCAAACACGTCCTTGCACGCAAATACCTTTCTGGAGCGCAAGTGAAACGAATGTATGACGATAAAAAACTAAGGGAACATAACAAAAACAAAACTATTGGTGCTACTAAAACATTTATTTTTTCGCATTATTTCTAACTACTCTAGTACATTATACTACTACATAAACGTGAAAAATCATTTTCAACTGTTTTTCCGCGCCCAGGCCCGAACTCAGATCCTCAGAGTTTTAACTTGTCTCTCTTACCGCACGCCATAGAAGCGTCAAATGTGTCGAACACGGGCAGACGCATAACACCATAAATGCTCGTTTCATGTAAGAAACGCTCAAAAATGAAAATATCCGTCTGAAACTTCCAAAGACACGAATTTGTTCAGATCGATTGAAGCATATCCATTTTGGAGAAAATCGGCTAAATGGTTTAGGTGCTAGCGTTTACCACAGATTGAAAGGTACGTTTTGCCGTCAATCGATTTTGCGTAATCAAGACCCCATTAAACACGAATTCTGTCTCAACTACGTGTTTGAGGAGTTTTATTCTGCAATCTGCAATTTTTTCGTTTCCAGGACCCGGAATTAGTCTTTCTGCCGCAAATTCGCCGTTTTCCAGAGCACGACTACATAATTTCTTCTTACAAAGTAACTTCGTAAAGGCGAGAAAGTAATAATACTTTTCTTTTCTTATGAACCTTATGAACTTCTAATGAACCATTGACCTTGGTAAGGGCAATGAAGTAAAAATATGCTACTAGACCTGCAAAATATGCTTCATTTTTGATTATCTCTCCGTAAATGCAAACAGTCGGTGGCGGTGGCGGTGATGGCGG
>BOPP01000019.1:273458-298717 GCA_017312745.1 Gryllus bimaculatus | reverse complement strand
GCAGTTGAGGCGGAGGCCGCAGTCGCGGACGGAAGCGAGTAGCTTCTGCCTCCGGCACCGCGTCGCGCCCATTGAAGAGAGAGGGGACGATAGGTCGAAGTACGATAGCTTAACAGCAACGTCGGTGCCTCCGCACACCCCTATCCGGGATGTCTTAGGGTTCTATAACGCGCCTCGACGGTGACGGATTTTCGACATTAGTTTCATAGCTAGGTCGACTTTATCCACTAATTGGGGAGAAATTCCAGAGACACGCAGCTCTAATCTGAAACTTTCCGTGTTTTCTCCAGTCAATACCAGACGAATGCCGGAGCAATACTTTAATGAGTGAAGCACGCATCACCGACGATCTTTCAAACACACTGTTCTATCACACATGTCGGCGACCAGTCGGGGTCTTGGAGCTAGATCCAGCTGGGCGGTCTTCTGCTGGTGGAGATATCAAGATGAGTAAAATCCGCATGCCGATCTCATGGCCTGTGGCCAGTAGGTCGGTGCCGGGTCTTTTGTTCCAGCAAGAGAGGGTCACCGCCATCACCGGGACTTACAGAACTAATGGAACTGGGGGAAAGAATGAATACTCAGACTTACACACAAAACGGTTTAAAATAAAATCTGTTAAAAGTAATACGATTATTATTTATTTCAACAAAACCTTAATTGTTACACATGTTTGAAGAGACTGGCACTTAATTCTAAAATTACATTTACATATTGTTAAATAATATCAACTTATTCAGTTGATGTCCTTTACTGATAGAGCAAATATCTTCAGCAAAATGTTTGGCCTGGGAGAAAAGTCTCATTTCTGAGTAATGGTCCACTATTGAATTGATAAGCTGAATTTTATGAGGAACATCAGTTACGGCAGTGGCTATAGCACACAAATTAGTGTCAGGGAAAAGGTTTTCATTTAATGCGCACAACCGCTTTACGCCATGTTTCACTTTCTTAACTAAATATGAAGCAGAAGCATCCTTATCTCTGAAGTGGAATGACAACTGCTTCTCAGTTTCAAGTACAATTTTCTACGCACATTCTGCAGCTGACACAAGACCACCTATGTTTTTCATATCAACAAATCTTGTTTACTCTGCAAAATGCAAGTAACTGTGCACAACACTTTCCCTGAATAAAGCATTAATACAATTACAACAAGTAATTCGTTTGGTCAAGGGCCGAACAATAATGCCACACACATAGTACAGCACATTGTCCCTTATATATATATATATTAATTGTGGCTTTAGAACATCTCCAATGTTGAACTGTAGAATATCGGATTCACCATGCGTACTCTCACTTTTCAGTTTTTTCCTTCTTGAAATTTCTGTATGTCTGGAGACTTGTTACATCCAGGAATCTATCGATTCCACCCTCTATTAACATATTCGTACTAAGTCGTTAAATCTTGTCGACCGGAATAAATATTAATAGTATAATACACAACAATCAACAAATAGTCCTGTATTATCAAATGCTCATGTCTCCTTAGAGCCTTGTCCAAATGGAGATGAGTTCCCTCATCTTTATCTTCAGAGAGCCGTATAACAAAAATAACTTGTCTACGCTAGCCAGGAATCGTGACATTTGAGAGAGAGTAGAGTTCGGCACGCCTCTGACCGCTGAGTTATGGAAGTACCCCTACAGTGGACGTATTTGATTTTCCTATTTCTAAATGTTACAATGAAATAATTTTTCGTTGTCTCTAGGGCACATTATTGCTGAAGCGATTTATTCACGAATTTATCCGCAATGTAACAGGATGACATTTCATGAAATTAATTGTGTAATGAATATAACATCTATAAACACGTAAATAATTATGCTACTATTTATATTAATTGGATTAAAACGAAAAGAAATTGAGCGATTTTAATCCCCATTTGCTGTGTATGCAGTCAATTATAAAGTTGGCGCGCGCGCTCTACTGAAAGTCTCACAGCAAGGCGCGACCCGCTCCCTCAAAGAGCGAGCTTCGGAAGCCAGCCTGGGGCAGCGTTGGCCACCTGTATATAATGAGCGGCCCGACACTCGGAATGGCAGAAGAGTTCGTGACATATCACCAATAATATTAGTGCCAAAATAGTTTAGTTAATGCACCATTGTGCCGTTCACGATGCCACGAATCATCCTCAGAACCATCTGTGCAATACGAGACCCTTTAGAGTGTGATCATTTCCTTCATCTTATGCGTTCTGTTTCCAACATTTACTGATATACGACTCTTTTATTACTCATGCAACTTTGATCTTAGATCAAGTTTCGCTGACAGAGGAAGCCTTGTCATTTCTTGCGAATCATCTACTAGGTAACGAACATCACGGAAGCACTTCAGTGTGTGCCAAAATAATTTCATTAATATTCCAGAATGTCTGCCGCATTATTCAATAGATATGGAAAGCGCACAAAAGGTTCATAAGTTCTGGTTGTTACATAACACTGTGTCACAAAATTATTTAGCAGATAGGTAACTCCGTCGCAAGAGAGATCGACGCAAATAAAGAAGTAACTCCGTCAACCTGACGGTAAATTTTTATCTTTCAAAATATCGTTACACGCTGTATTACAGGAATATCGAGAAAAACTGCTCCATAGTAGGCCGATAATTCGATATAATTAATACAAAAGATCATTTTCAAAACTAACGGAGCGGACGAGGAGCGAAAGATCACACGGAGCCCGGATGCGGAAGCCTTCGATTACAAGCAGTATTCGCCACTTCCTGCGCGCGCGCGCACGCGCAGGCGGCGGCGGCGGCGGCGGCGGCGGATCAACGCCCTTCGTGGCATCCGCACTGAGCTGTGCTCCGCTGCGCTGCGCTACGCGCACACCCTGCATTCGCCCTCGCCGGCGCCGGCGCCCGCGCCCAGTGCGTCCTCCAGCCGCAAGCATCCTCGCGTGCGGCGCGGGAACGTGGCGGGGCCCGGCGAGGCCCGGCGATGGGAAGCGGCGCGGGGCGGCGCGGGGCGGCGCGCGGGCCCGGAGGGGCGCTATTACGAGCACAAAGCGCGCCACCACGTGCGGCGCGCCGAGACACGCCTGACCGCCCGCCCTTCCGCTCGCTCGCGCGACTGCTGCTGGCGCTGCTGCCGTTCGCGAGGAGCGAGCGCGATGCACCGGCGCGGCGCTGCGGCCTCGCCCCGCTGGCGCCTGCAGGCACGGGCGGCGCCCACGGCGCCACGGGAGCAACCCCCTTCCCAATCTTTTATACCTCACAGTCAAATATTTTAGACTATTTTTTTTTCTGAAGACTCTTTCCTTGTAACATATTACAACGATTAGAGTGTACTCTCTTCTGACGATATGTTTCCCCCTTCAGGGTTTTCCCCTCAACCCTACTATAGGCCCTTTCTTCTGCGGCTTTGTTGTGACGGAGAGATCTATCCAAATGAGATTAATACCAAAATTTGACACGTTAGAATACCTTAGAATTAATTTCGCAATGGTTTAAAGGCCTTTGGCCTAGCCATATAGTCTCAGGTAATGTAAATTATAGATATATTAACGGCATACCTTATAAAAATATATTATAACGGTGTTTATTCGCATTGTGAAGCGATAACACGACATGCACAACTGCACGGCGAAGGAAGATTACGGAGATATTTCCGAACTGGCAGGTAGAGAATAGGGGACTGCCGCGTACTTGTAATTTAATATCCAAGGGAGAGGACCAATAACCAACTCCCTACCACAATTTTTGTACTATCCGCCGCCGTCACTGCCATCTTGTATGCTTCTCACTTTATTGCTCAAGTTCACAAATAGCTCCAACATAACTTAAATAAAGCAATAACAAATTGCTGTAACTGAACGAAAATTTTGATTAAATACACACTTTTTAATGATCCCACCCCCTTCATTTTATTTTTTGGTGCCCCCCGTCACTGAGGACACATTTCTCAATCCACTTTAAGTCACGAGGCTCTTGCTCCTTTCTCTGGACATCTAAGCCGCTTGCCCATCAACCTGAAGCTGCACGTGATAACTGACAAGGTTTGGAATAAATCATTAAAATCTACCCCTCTAGGTACGATTTTTTTAATGTTATTTTACTTTCTCATACTTACTAACGCAAGAAGAGAAAGTATCGTAAACGTACGCCGCAGAACAGCGAATTTTCGACACAAATACTCATGAATGGTAAAAAAATATGGCGCTAGTAGCATAGGGTATAGCTCGTTATTTTCGAAAATTGCAAAAAGGAATTGCGGTATAATACTATTACATAACCGTTACTAAGGGGTGAGAAAGTATGTGCTGTTCTAACACCACTTGTTTACTTTTTAGTCAATTTGTATTCTCAATGTATTGATGTATTTTGTTAAGCAAACCGCAATGCTTAATGGAAATTTCGCAACAATTCCTCATCGATATTTTTTTCATATCTTGCGTCTTTCATTGACGCAACACGTCTCCAAGCCTCGTAGCCCCGCCGTCGAGCGCTTTGCGCTTCCGGAGTAGTCTTCCATTAATACAGTGCGGGAATTGGGAATGAGTTAGGATTTAGGGCACTTCACAGGTGTTGGACTAGTCCCTATGAAGCATGAAAACTCGTTTTGCCGTAACAAATTTCACATGAGATTCTACGGGAATCGAACCCGGAACCTCAGTGAAAGGCAAGCGACTACGCCATTGAGCCACGAAAGCATATTTGGGAATCTAATTGCTGTCAAACGTGAGTGTTGTCAAAGTGAGATCTTGGCGGTGATAACATACAGTATTTTATTTAGTCCAGCAGGTGGCGGTGGTGTAACTCCTAGGGATAGAGCGAGTACTTCCGTTTGCAATGAATTTCGCAGAAGTTTTTTTTATATAAGAATTACTCCTCAGCATGCAAGGTGTGGCATGTTACATACCATTTAATATCATCAGATCCCTAAAAATATTTACTGCGTATTAAATAAAATAAATACGATAAAAAGCTATCGGAACTGTTGTCTTAATGACGGTAGGCAACTTACAAGTGAGCAGCAACATGCATTTTCGTAATTATGATGATGTCAATTACATATATTATAATTACTGTATTGATATTATTAGCCAAGTGAATGCACATAGCATTGACAAAGCTGCGCTGACACTAGTGCGTCTTGTTGCTTCTTGGTTGAATTGGGACGTTTTCAAACAATAGCTGAGGTGCTAGTAGCGCAGAAAAAGCAAGATTTCAAGATTACGTAGCTGTTTCCAATAACGCGAAAAAGATGTGCTGTTGCAGCACCACTTTCTTTCGCAATCCACAGCTTCTACATCTAGCAAGAGCCCCTCTCCAAACCTATTGTAAAAGGGTGAATATAATATGTAGGGAAATATGAAATTAGGTAAGTACGTACATATGTAACGAAAATGTAGGTATATGTGTATGTAATAATGCATGTCTTGTTTATATTTACGAACACATGAACGTGCGGGCAAACGAACATGTATTCACATGTAAACATAATAGAATTCTAGACTGAAAGATTCCGCAGTAGAAGCAAATTTGTGACCAACAGGGTGCCTAAATGTATTCCTTATTCAACAAATACGGCTGTGATGGATTCTAGTTATTACAAGTTATTTCGTAGGAAGGGGTTTATCAAAACATACAATATAGTGAGAAACAATCGCTTTAATTTGTGTTGTTAATTCTCGAAGCTTTCTAAAAATAAACCGAAAAAATGTAAATCCTAAAATTTGATTCATTTCCAAATCAATTGACCAGGGTTTTTAAAACTTGCGGGAACGCATTTTCAGAACTGAGTCCGTTTCAATAGAAACTTTTCTCAAAATCTCGAATATGTTTTTAATTTATGTGTTGTAATAATTGTAATTCATTAATGCAATTCTTTATTATTATTTTCAGTTCTAATTGCTTCCATTCAGCACGCAGTCTATCCTCGCCCAAGATTTTCTTTCCAATAATCCTTCTCTTTTTGCTTCCTCCAGTCCCTTTCCTAATTACACAGGTACAATGGATTTTCCTTTTTTGATTTTGACCCTTGATTTTTACGTAAGCCAACCACCTGAATTCAATAATGCCGTTACTTTTGTTCTACCACATCACAATTTTTAATAATTTTAGTGATTGTGATCAAAAATATATTGAAAATATACGCATTATCTTCAATGAGTTAGAAACACAAATATATATTATTAGTGATAGTTGATTATATCAGTTCATTTTGCATGATTCAGAAACAGAACACTGCCATATGACAGCACATTATAGTGTTATTTTCTTATGCCTATGAATACATGTGGCTCCATGCTTATAATAGTAGACACTGTGTAAAAGTGAAATCAATCAGTGTTGACTGAGATATTCGAGTGCATCTCATGCAGTGTTTCGAAGAACTAGTTCGTTTGTTTAAGTATATGTTGTGCTACAACCATGCACGCTTCTTCTGGAATGAAACTGTGGGATCGGGATAAGCCGTGGATCCCTCATCAAGTGTGCAGTGTTTGTGTTGCAGAGTTAAGAAAGTGGTCGAAAGGGAAGAGGAAGGCACTGCGTTTTGGCGTTCCTATGATGAACCGTTTAGAAGATTGTTATTTTTGTATTTGTAAAGTCAAAGGACCCAATACAAAGAACAGACACGAAATGATATATCATGATTTGGAGTCTGCTAGAAGGACTGTATTACATGGCACTGGCGTTCCTATACCACAACCTCCGTCGAAACTCAAAATCAGAACTGAACGATTTTATCAGAGATTTAAATCTCTCAAAGGATGCTTCTGTAGTTTTAGCTTCACGTCTGAAACAAAACAATCTTCTAGTTCCAGGATTGTATGTTACAGTTTACAGATAGAGAGAAATGCATAGTACGGTTTTAGAACCAGGAAAACTCCTTAATTAATTGCACTCACAACCTCATTAATAAGTTAGAAGGAGAATATAAAACAGATGGAGACATTGATTCAAGCAAAAGAAGTTTAAAAGTTGTGTTGTTACACATTGGTAACACTTTAGCATTTGTACCAGTCGCACATTCCATCATTCTTAAGGAGACTATGACAATCTTAAATTGCTACTCGAAAAGGTAAATTATGAGGAATATAAATGGAGGATCTGCGATGGTTTAAAGGTTTTGTGCATGTTGTTAGAACAACAACACAGTTACACCACGTACCCATGTAACATTTGTGAATGGGGTAGCCGAGATAAAAAGAATCATTGGACAACACGAGAATGGCCTAAAAGAGACACACTGATTCCAGGTTGCAATAACATTATAAAATACAGCTTGGTAGATCCTGACAAAATTCTTACCTCCCTTGCACATTAAATTGAGATTAATAAAGCAATTTACTAAGACACTGGATAAGAATAGAAGTTGTTTTAAGTGCATAACCAACAAATTTTCCACCCTCTCAGAAGGAAAAATCAAAGAAAGCACCTTTGAAGAGCCGCAGATCACGGAACTAGTTAAAGATGAACAATTTGAAGCATGTCTGACACCTCCGGAAAGGGAAGCTTGGAGTCAAAGAAGTGAACACTAAAGTGTAACAGTAACAGTAAAGTAATTACCCTAAGTTAATGTGATTAATTTTCATTCTTTTAACTGTTATAAAAAATAGTATAAAGTAAACTGTATTTCAGTTGTTAATTTTGTGATGATCAAACAAAATTTTCTGATTTACAAGTTAAAGGTAATATAAACATTTTTAAATGTAATTTTCTCTGAAAATCTAATGTGATACGGAAAAATGGAAGTCGTTTATGTAATCCTTGCACTTTAAATATATAAAATCAGTTATTGGATCTAAAAAAGGTGACAATTTTTTAATAGATCTCATTGACCCTACTGGTATCTGCATTCCTGCTCGGACGCTCTTAAATTAATCGCAGTTCTTTTCCAGACGACCAAATGAAATCGGTACAACCAAAGCAAAGATTCTCGGACAGACAGAGAAACCGATCTCCTTCGCTTATAGATGAAGTAAATCTTCTGTCCCAAAGCTGAAAACCTCACGAAGAGAATTACCAGGTAGTAAAGCGTACGGTCGTAAAACACTGCAACACCATGCGGGCCTAGTGAAAATAAATGTAAAACGTCTGGAACAAAAGCATCTGCCACCAATTCATAAGCCATATTCTTTTTTCCAACACATTTCCCTTATTCTATAACACAACACCTACACGAACATAAGCCAGATAAGCGGAAGACAATACGTAAACACCAAGACCATAATGTAAGAATATGGCATTTGTAGGCCCTTCTTTTCTTAACACGAGTGTGGAGCGTGAAAAAAATACGGGCGTTATGTGGCCAAATATCTCCGCCTGGGCGATCTGATGTCTCTCCCTTTACGTCAAAATCAACCTGATAAGGCAGTCGTAGAAAGAGCTATCTAGACGCGCACGTTAGCCTCTCCCCCTTTAGAAACCGGTCTCACGCCAACGCCATCACTCTGCACACAATGATGCTACAACCGGCGGGCGAAGTACGCTCACCAGTCGCACACGTTCGAGAGGTTTCAAACAGAGCGCCGAGAAGCTAAAAGGAACACAAACGCCACGCATCTGGGAGATCTAATGACAGTTGTAATTCCACTCTTATGTGCATACACTTCTTACACAGAACGACAACAGAATCGGAAAGAATAACTGATTTGTTTGATATTTATTCCTCCCCAAAGAAAAATTGAATATGAGTCCCGTTAGATCACTTACATGTTTAATGTTGAAAAGGAATATAGAGTTAAATAATTTTTTCAAAATTGCTGCAGTAAAATATGTAATACATTATCAACACAATAGTTGAAAGAGGCAATCTATAGAAATAATAAATTCAAGAAATAACCTAGACGGTAAGAAGAAATTAGAAATAACAACCAAAACTCAGTGCTAGTAGCTACTGTGGTCCAAGAGAAATCCTATGTGATTCATACTTGAAACCCTGTACAAAAAAGCTTCTTTAGGGATGGTATGTGCATTCCTGAAATGCTATTACTCATCTTTCTTCTCAATGGACCCGAGCAGAGGAAGTCGTTTAAATGATATTTATCAAGTTAGAAAATTTGAATTCAGCCCATGTTCAAGACGGCTTCTGAAGGAGAGAGTGGTCTGGAACGAATGTTAATCGACCTCCCAGACTTTACACTGCTCAGGTTCAAAGAAGAAAGGAAATCCTGTTATGCAAAGTTCTGAAATAACTGAACGATGGACTGTCAGGGATTATGCGGTAACATACAACAAATAACATTACTTTGCACCAACTATAACTATACAGATACACGAACTTTTCATTTGCAACCAGTTCTTTCATTTTAGAACACTTCCTTGATACCCTCCATATATTCTCCTCAAAGTATCGAGCCTTGACATATTTAGAAAAGTTTTTTTTAATAGCTGACATCTAATGAATAAAAGCATTTGACATCTTGTCAAACGCTTTTATTCACGAGCAAAAACATTTTAAAGAACACTTAGATTGCACAATGAACAATATGTTAACCAACGTTGTTATTTACTCGGTCGGTAGTTAATGAACGATCTGTATTTGCGTGATAGTCCTGCTTTTTCACGTTCACTTCTTGGTGAGAAGCTTCTGTGCAAACAAGCAATTTTTCGGACTGGCTTTCGTGGTGCATCACGCTGCACAAACAGAACAAATATTGACACAAGTGGCAAGCTGGTCACTGGTAAGCACAAGGTAAATAGCTTGTCTACGAAGTACAACGTAAGAAGAAAATCCGTGACAGAAGGCAACCAACTGAAATAAATTAAATAGTACGGCTATTCAAACTTTCAGGAGTAATCGATAATTAAAAACACATGACAGAAGTGGCGATGTAATTCATGATATTAATTGCTTCCAAAATGTGTACTTCCTCTTACGTAGTAAATGTATGTCTATTAGTAATAAATGTTTTAAAGGAAGAATTCTTTTATTTATTTCAGTTAACAAATTTAATTTAAACCACGAATCAAAACCAGGTTATAGTTTCCTGGTCCAAGCTCATTTATCACCGAACACAGAACAGTACGTTTCGTCATCGTTTATCTTATCTCACGTTGCTGGATAATTTTAATGACAAATACTAGTAAATAAGGATAAGGTTTAAGTTCGACACCCCTAAAATAAATTAAAATAAAAAGTCGAAAGAAATACAGAATATCCGGGGAGGAAACGTCGAAACTTCGCAAACAAGCCCATAAGACAATTTTAAGCATATTTTGTCAGTAGCTTATTAGAAAAAAAAGCTTAAAATTGTCTTAAGAACTTTCGAAATTTCGACGTTTCCTCCCCGGAGACTCTGTATATAACGAAAAAAGTTGGTGTTACTTTCTTCGTTTTGAGAACACGGCTTATTTGATTCACCGTGGTAAAATTTATGGCAATGATTCAACAACTGAGATGAGATAAAACGTCAGAAGCTTAATTAATACAGGGAATGAAAACCAGAAAGTAATATTTGACCATGAAAAATTCTTTCCAACTTTCTGCTTACTGGGTGAATCCCCTTTTAAAAAATATATTTATTCGTGAAAGGATGTTATGTAGTTTATACTATCATGATAGATCACATCTAATCGCTTAAGAAGCTTACACGGTAATGCTATAATTACAATTAACTACTCATGATAAGAAAACTCATGCATTCCTTAACATCTGACTTTTTGATATTGTATTTGGGAGCTCTTAGCGTGGTAGGTTATGGCTACTAAATGTGTTGATTGGTTTAGCTGGTTGGTTGGTTGATTGGTTTAGCAACGCGTTACTGGCGTTGTAATGTGTTGATTGGTTTAACGAGTTTATTTTTGGGAGAAAATTATCAAAGGATAACGATTTGATGAACTACGAGGGATAAATTAAATTGTTTGTGGAGTTGAAAGTTGGAGATGTAAAAAACGGAGGGCATATATGGCTAGTCTGAGGGTATGGTTTTGGATGATTTGTAATGTATTGATATTGATTGAGACGTTAATGCACATAAATCATAAAAAGCTTTGGGGAATAAACATGGATTTATAGATAATGGATTTTTGGAGAGAGTTTACTAATGGCGCTTAGAAGTGGCATTGAAATCTGTTGAATTAGTTTTACACCTTACCTTCCTGCAAAATAAATTCCGTGGTGGTAGCAAATATCTTGTGGTAATCCATAATATGGTAAAGGAAATAATATTCACAAAAGGTTTAAGTTGAACACAAAAAAGGGGGGGTGTAGTGTATTTAGTGGAAATCATATAAATACAAATAGAAAGTACTTACTGCCCAAGCAACGACGATCTCCCATGAATGTTCACAACATGGTCAAAAATGTGGCATCAACAATGTGACATGGTGGCATGGTAACATCAACATGGTGACATAGCAACGTGGATCTCCCAAGAATGTTCACAACATGGTCAAAAATGTGACATCAACAATGTGACATGGGCACATTTTGACCATGTTGTGAACATTCATGGGAGATTCACGTTGCTTGGGCAGTAAGTACTTTCTATTTGTATTTACATGATATTATTTGTTTGTTTATCCACTAAATTCACTGTACACCCCCCCTTTTTTGTGTTCAACTTGTGTTAATGTTTTCATTTCTCCGTTTTGCTAGAGATCCACTGAGGATAGTAAAAGCGTTTTCCCGAAAGTTAACTCTGGAAAATTATTAATAAAAATTATTAAAACTTTTGTAGAGATTAATTCCTTTACCATATTATTGCTGCGAAATATTTATAATAATATTTTTTTAGTTGATATGGTTGATGAATTCCTGATGGGTACCGGGGAGATATCGTTTTGTCCTCCCCGTATTCCGTGTTCGAGTCGACAACGCGATTGACAGTAAGGAGAACTGTCTACGACGACGTCCGCACGCAACGAAGACGCGAGATGCAGGCGGCAGCCGCGTGGCGCGGCGCCGCGCGAACGCCCCGCTTCGCGTTTGTTTACGGCAGCGGCAACGAGAGCGGGAGCGGAAACAGTTGCCTTGCTCATCAGCCGCGGCCGCGGAAAACGTGTTGCGCCTCGGCCGAGACGCGTATGAAGAGGCCAAACTGCCATTCATTTCAAGGAAACGTTCATTCTATATTATTGCATTTTATTTATTTATTCATTTTTTATCCTGTGTTTCTATATCCACGATGTTTTCCATCTTCGATTTCTACGTTTACATGTTTTCGGTCTTATTCTTCCTCGGTTTCGTCAGTCATTACCCACCGACGGTGATGGAGGTATTGAGGATAAGTATTTAGGTTTCAGATCCTTACAAAAGAACAGCAGTTTCATGAAAAAACAATATTTGTTCACATAATTATTGAGAATCTGGACGAAAACCAGGCTAGGGAAATGCTGTTTTCCCTGAAGAAAATTCAATTACATGGTAGGAACATTATTATAGGCAAGTTTACACATTTATATCGTCTAGACTCTAAAGTGTGTCACAGGATATATAAATATTTCATTTCCTTTACATCTACTACACGATTTAAAAACATTTCCACACAAAAAATAGTTAAACTTCGGAGAAAAATCAAACCTGCTAATTATTCATCACAAACAAGTAATGTTCTGCACTTATATTTTCTTACGCGATGAAAAGGAGCAAAGAAACAAAAAGTGGCAGTTTAACAACCGTAAAGCATCTGAATCAGAACGTAATTGCATTTCAGTTAACTGACTTCTTCCACTTTCACTTTCGATATTATTTTCAAACCACGCATGAACAACAACAAAGCACAGCAAAAGTCCAGTAAATCTACAGTTATTATTTTCGCGGCTATGGAATGTCTGATGCACATCAGACATTCCATGAGCGCGTCACTTGAGAAGTAGTAGCACAGTAACAGCCAAAGATAGTAAAAATGCCAATCGTGCATGACGTAAAGAAAGCAAAGTTCTTCGGCGAAGAGTAAAATTGCTAGGTCAACCAATTACTCGCAATTACGAAATTACTACACAAAACTCGTGTTGTGTTACGAGTAGCAAGAACCTCACGACGGCAGCGCCCCGCGCAATCTGCGGCGCCATCCGCAAGTACCATGTGTTGGGACCCCTCGCGGCGGCGGTGCCGGGCGCCGGGCGCGCCACGTGCACTGGCCACAACCGCACATGCCGACTGAGATAAAGACAGAGCCAAAGAGCAACACTCACAAGCCTTGGAGGTCGCGTTTTCGACGCCGGCATCCTCTAGCTGCTTCTGCAGGCGCTCGAAGATGACGCTGTACGAGTTGATGACGCCGAAGATGACGCCGTTGCACAGGAAGCTGGCCACCATGACGAGCAGCGCGCGGGAGCGCAGGCACTCGTGGCGCGCGCCGTCCTTGGCGAGGCCGGTGGCTCCCGCGCCACCCGCGCCGCTCGCGCTGTTCGCTTTGTGGGGCGCCGCGGCCGCCGCGGCCGCCGCAGCCGGCTTCCCGTCCGCCTGCGCCTTGTCTTCGGTGGCCATGTCGCCGGTGCGCCGGGTGCTACCAGAGTGACGCGAGCGGCGTCGGCGGTGGTGGCGGTGGTGGCGGTGGTTCCGGCGCTGGAGAGGTGGGGACTCGCGGCGCTTTGCGACAGCGGCTGTGAGCGCTAGCGGGTCGGTGCGCCGCGGCGGACTGGGACTGCGGGCGCCCGCCGGCGCGTCTTATCGTCCACCCCCGCCCCCGCGCCACCGCACCACTCGGCCCGCCTCCCGCCGCCGCACACGCTGCTCCCACCGCCGACGCGGGCCGTGGCCGCCGCCACTGCTGATCCCTTTCGTAGGCGCCGCCCTGTTCAAAAAGAAAACAATTCAGGAGACCCGACGACTGACCAAGTTGCTCGCCCAGCCGCCCACTCCTTCAGCCGCTGCCCCTCCATCGCCCCATGCACGCAATGCGTGGGAGCCCCGACGGACAGTGTAGAACAGAATTACACCAGCGGCCTTCACTTAAGCCTGTTTTACACGGTCAGTTTTGCATCCTTTTGTCATCATTTTTCTGTACAGTAAATGGATGGAAAACGGACGTTTGTTTTTACGCAGTATGTTTCGGTGCCGATACTGGAGGAGTGTTTTACACTGTCATTTCTGTCTTCGACGAATCATGAAGAAAATACTTCCTCCGGACGCCGCATGTAGCTCTGAAGTTCAAACATTTGAACATCGCATCTGTGGTAAGAAATGAAGTTAGATTAAGTTAGGACTGAGCTCGGATGCGACACTATTACAATACAGTGCATAATTTATTTCTCTTTACATAACCACTTCACATTACAATTCAACACATCAGAATGCTCTCAGGCAACTACAAAATGATCATATCGCTCCACACGCATAACAAACTAGAGAAAGTCCCGTGAAGTGCCGCCTGGAGCGCGGTAGTCAAACTGGATGAAATCTGTACAGAAAAATTAAGCATGCGTCATTTTTTCTTACAAATTACATCCAGTCTGGCCTGTATCTTTTCTGTACCGGCGAAAAATGATGAAAAAATGATCGTGTAAAACAGGCTACAGAAAAGTACCATTCAGTCAGTACTGATCAGCAGCATTCGAACCAGGACCAGAGAGAGCAGTCAAAAACTTCGTTTGTGTTTTGGATTTGAAGTAGTAATTTCATATGGGATGTGCAAACAATCACCGCGAATTAGGAAAGATTAAGCGAGGAGAAATATTTTAAGCATACACAAAATAATGAACTGGTGGTGCTACAACAACACATACTTTCTCACATTGTTAGAAACGGCTACGTGATAATCAAATATTGCCATTTCTGCGCTTCTAACACCTCAGCTATTTCCTGAAAACGCCCGATTCAATGTATTCACACAAAGTGTCTGTGACGCATATCTGCAATCATTTCGTTAGTCAGGAACAGCAATCATTTCTAACTTTGACAAATGAAACAAACTAATACATTTGTCTGTTACAGTATTCGCAGCAAATTAATCAGAAGCTTGCAACGCACTGTTGCCAGCGCATCGTTGTCAAAACAGCAATTCGTTTGGCATATATGCTTGGCGAATATTATCTTATCAATTCGTGGCAAACACGCTTATTTACATCTGTTGTGGCGTCGTTAACACGAGGGCCAGAACCGTTAGGTTGGTGAAAGTACGCTGCGGCGGAGGAAGGGGTTGAGCCTGAACATCCGGGAGTTTGCGCTCGGGCGGTTGACTCAGGTAGTGCCGCAGAGCCAAAAATACCTGAGGCTGTAAACTCCGAGGATGCTGCCGGCGAGCCTCGTTTACGGAAGCAGGCAGCCAACCCTAAGAATCCTGTGTGGGGGCGTAAACCAAGGCTGGCCTGCGAGCCTCGCGCCAGCCGGCGAGCCTATCTATGGAACAGTGGTGGGGGTGTCAGCCTCAACTATTTAACGCGGCGCCATCGGCGCCCGCGTTCTCATTCAGTTTGCATCGGGAAGCTTGTACGTGTGTACAAGGGGTGTAGGAGTGTGGGCGAGATGTCCGGAGAGTAAGGGCCAGACAATTTCGCGTGCTGTAGGCACACGGTCGCCACGACCGGGTTAAATTTTGGCGTCAGGCCATGTGACGGTAATTGTCACGGGACGGAGGTCCGACACCGCGCATCACGCGTGGCTTGTGTTTTCTGCGGTAAAGCAGTGTTCTGAAAGGAAAAGGTTGCCGGAGTGTTTTAATATTAGCAATTCATTGTAACTTGTACATAATCTTTGAATATATAATTTTTCTTTTGTTATTGAAATTTATTTCTTATTTCACTACGTCACACTGTATTCAGATTTCAACTAGTTTAAGGGTTAGTCATATTACATCTTACAAAGGCCAATAACTAATGTTAATTCTAATAAACTAATTACATTATTAATGTTTTAATATTTGTAATATTAAGTTCATTACGCCTTATTATATATACCGATTTGAACAAAGCGCAGGAAAATATAACTTTAAAGCTTATACGAATGTGATCCCATGTTTTTATTTCAATTTGTTTTGCAAACTAGGATCTGTAGTCAAACTCATTTAATACAATAAACAATTCAAATAGTAAAATGATCCTTTTAACGTTTTATAGGCGAGGATCGGCAACGTGTTTATTATCTAAAAATATAAAGTAAATCCTAAGGTTTGGAAACCCGTGTTTAATTATCAACTCACAAAATGTTTACCCTAAAAGCAAAACCATTTTTTATTTTAAAAAACGGATAATCGATGTTCTATTGTATTGCCGTATACTCGTTGAAATTTGAAATATTAGAATATGCAGCGTATTGCTAGATAAATATTCAAATATGCACAGATCATTGGTTCAGTAAAAATATGTATATACTGCTAAAAATAATGTTTTATACTGCGATTTATTTTTAGCTCTGACAGGACATCAACTGTTACGGTATCAACCAATCTTAAACCTCATTACAGTGACGTCACTATTGTGACGTTCAATTTGATGGATGACACCGAAACGGATGATTTACTTTAAAGGCAGCTCTAAATAAATCCAAGTATATACCTCGCAATACGGACAAAAAACATTGATTATCCAATAGTTTCAAATCATTTCTAAAAGACTAACTTGTAAACGTATAACACAAACTCGACTGTACATAAAACCACTTTATCTTATTCACCGCTATCATCTCGTTTTTCGACAATGAACTTCTGAAATACCCATTGCGGCATCGTTGCACAAATTTCAAATAAAGTTTGCGGATTGTTTAAATGAAAATACATCAACACATTGAGAATACAAATTGCAGAATAGAGTACAATGTGAAAATAGAATATGCATTTGGCATTTTCAAGAGTAAATTATAATTAAAATAAGATTATTTTTCATGTCCTTTTGATTCATTCCTGTTCTCCCAGAGAGTCTCGCGGCCCGTAGTTGGTGGGACACCTGTTTATGTTTCATTAATTTGAAGCAGAAATTTCGGGAAAACTACAAGTTACTTTCTCGCGCTTAAGAAGGAACTTCTTAAGAAGAGAAAGTTAAGTAGTAGTGAACGCAAAAACGGCGAATTTTCAGCCAAAAACTTTTTACACAGCCCTGGTAACGAAAAAGTGGATAAATCCGGTTGCTATATTTAGAAAGAAAAAATTCAAACACGTGACGTAGCCAGAATCCATGTTTTACGGGCCCTTGATACCGAGAAATCGATTCACGACAAAACGTCTGTGAACAACGCTAGCTGCCAAACCGTTCCACCGATATATTCCAAAATGTATATTCTCCAATCGATTTGACTTACGTCACGGCACCTTGAATTTGAAATCGATATTTTAATTTTGTGGGGTACTTTACATGAAGCCTCGAAGATAGTTTCAAAAATTAAAAAAATCGATTTTGATTAAATTTTGTTGTTGGATAATCTGTAGTGTCTGTAGTGGAATGATGTTCAAGAGAATGGCATAGATATCATGATGGTTAAAAACCAAGAGTTTTCGAAAATTAAAAAGAGAAATTGGCGTTTCTCTACAACTACAATTATTAATCTACAATTTTTTTCTTAATGAAATGCGTTCATCAACAACAGATCTTCAAATAAGGTCATGTTGATTTTTTTTTCAAATTTTAGCATTTTTTAGTAATTCGCGTCAAATGTCGCATTCTCCGATAATCCTGCGCTTCGTGTTACTAATTTTAGTGTTTTGTGGCAGTTGGATGCCACATAAGTTACAATGTGTATATTATTTCATATTTCTTAGTTCGTTTCTTACATTGGGCCTTTATTATACGTTTATAAATTAATCTTTTGGAAATTATTTGCAACCTATTTGAAATACAGTTGCCACCTCTTCGGGTTTCACCCGGAGACTTCGGGTTTCGTGACCAATCTCCGGGCTCCGGGTTTACTACTTCCATCTCCGGGTCATGCACAATATTGAATGTACTACGCGTTTAAATATTTCGGATTCTTAGATTTCAAGAATTTGCACGTATTTTCTGCATTTTCAATTTTTTATTTTAAAAAAATATTGTTTTACTTAATGAGATTTGTAGAAATAAAAAAATTGTTGGTGTTTTCTCTTTTTTCAATAAATTACAAATAAAAATATTAAATGAATGTACACATTTCTACATTTTTACTGGTTCACTATAGACACATTTGAGATCTCACAACAGGATGAGAGTCGAATTACGAGTAGTCAAAGCAGAACTCTTTACGAAACTAAACTATGATATATCTTGCGCTGAATTTCACAAATTCATAAACAATAAGAAGCAAGTACGCTTACTAAAGAAATCCGTTTCAAATGAGAAATATACTTGGAAGAAAAGTTAGTTTTTAAAAATAAATATTACAGAAAAGTAATATAAAGATTATCTTTTTAACATAATCATTTATTATTTGTTTTATAGATTGTTGACCATGGAAATGTAATTTATGTGATTGTTTCTAAACTAATAAATTAAATAAATTTATTATAATAAATTAATTAAATTAAAAATATGTGTAAATGTTAAATAAACCATCCCCCCCCCCGCTCATGAAAATCTCCGGGTGAGTATGTGTCCATAGGTGGCAACTCTAATTGAAACAAAAATGAAATGAAGGTAGCTAGCCTTCAGTACTCCAGTCCTAATTTACGCAGTTGGATGCTAAGTAAGTAAGAATTTGTGTAGTATTTCATACTTCATTTATTATTATTATTATTATTATTATTATTATTATTATTATTATTATGTTATTTCATTTTAAATTCCGTCATTTAATTGTGTTAAATGTGAAAACGAATAGATGAGAAGTCATTATTGGTTGTTGTAATGCCGCACAGATAACATAATGCAATAATGACGGCTACCTTTCGTTCGCGATAATATAAACTAATACTTTTATATATTTGTAGAATATTACAATACTATTGTGTGTCATACTCACTATTATGTATTTTGCGATGTATTTACATTCGTTTGCCAACGCTATGAGTATCATTTCTCCTCTCTCTTTCTTTTTTCCCCCTCGCTAATCGGCCAACATGGGACCACTCGATTCGTGCTTCCCGCCGGGAGTCAGTCATGATTATCGGGGTAGGTGAACGTTAATTTTCTATTGGGGAGATAAACATGTTAATGCTGATTCCATTTTCACACCCTAAGGTGGCAAGCCCTGAGGGATGATTTGAAATAGACACACACACACAAACATACAGATCCATGGACTTTATAATAATAATAATAATAATAATAATAATAATAATAATAATAATTATTATTATTATTATTATTCACGACTCAGATGTTACAAGTCGGCTGAATATCAAATCCACTCCAAGGTTACAACCAGCTACCTAAGGAGGAGATCTAATGACTGACGGTGTCCCTACAATATTTTGCGCAGAATGTGGGCTGTTCGAAATAAAGCAATTTCTTGCACTTCCCAGCCTTTTGAATGACATGGGAGTTTAGCTAAGTTCTTACACAAATTTTGCGGAACAAATCCCAGAGCTCCAATGACTATCGGTATGAACTGTACCTCACATTCGGCTGAACTCGATTTCCAAACTCTTGTATTTAAGACGTTTCTCTGCCTCCTTGGTTACGACGCTTTGCACGCAAGGCACATCAACATCTACAAGTAGACACGATTTTTTCTCCAAATCCCGGATAACAATATCCGATTTATTTGCTGCAATAAGGCCATCTGTTTGAATTTGTTGGTCGTGCAATATATTTACGTTACAACATAATTTTGGAATAGAGTCCAACAGATATCACCGATATTGGTGAGCGTTCGTACCATTTGCGACATGTGTTTGGAACTTCAAGGTCGCTACAGATCAGCCAGTGTAGGTAACTACACCCCCCTGTCATGTCTTTTCAAGTATTCGGTCTTTGCTAGAATTAGACAAGCTTGAAATTTACAAAAATAATTCTCAAATTTTCAATTTTTTTCTTTAAATTTTCTCCACATATGTAATAAGGAACGGCAATAAATATGGCTCTTGTCTCATTTTCGGGTATTGCTTTTGGAAAATTGCAAAAGAAAATTGAAAACTACGGAATTGAAGATAGAGACCTTTGCTTCAGACAAAGTCTGTTGTACAAAATTAGCTCTTCAAAAAAGGCAAGTACAATTTTTTTAAATGAGTAGTTTTTACGTTATTTCTGGTTGAAATTAATAAAATATGTAAAGGATTTGCACCAACTATGGCCTATGAGGAAAATTGAATGAATGATACGAAAAAGTACAGTATATCTATATCTAGGTGGTGGTGGTGCAAAGAAATGACAGGGGAGGATGTGTTTATCAAAAATAGATCTTCAAATAAGGTCATGTTCAATTTTTTGAAAACTCGAGTATTTTGGAGGCAAAAATAATGGCCGGCCCGCATTTACTGTACTTCATTGTCGCATTTCCCGACATTTGTATATGTCTCGGAAGCTCATATTTGTGATTTGCGACTCTTGATGGGACATAATTTTCCTGGATGAAAATCAGTTACAATAGTCAATTTTTGGTTGATATTTGCTTCAAAATATTTAGTTTCTGCACCAAATGTACGATTTGTAATGAGTAGGGTTGGACAGTATTTAAATATTTGAATATTAAATACGTATTATAATACACATGTATTGTAGTTCACATGTTCTTCCACACCATTAGAATAACTGATTTCCTTTGCAGGTTTTACATTTTCGACAACTAGGGTTTCATTGTCTTATGACTTGTTTAAAAAATAAGTCGTTTTAAGGATATAGTTATATATTTGGCTAGCGGGTTTTTACAGATACCTATTGCTGAGGACTCAAGAAAGTACATCGCGTTCATAACCAAGGATAACACGGGAGAATTCCGGAGGACAAATTTCGGCTTGACAAATGCACCGTTCTTTTTTGCAAAACTGGTGAAACGAGTTTTGGGAAAAGCCGGAACAGACGTGACTTTCAATTTCTTTGGTGATACGATAATATTTGCTAAAACGTGGCCGGACGTAATGCGAAAGCCGATAGTAGTTCTTGACGTGCTAAAAAGGGTGGTTTAACATTAAACTTAAAGGAATGTCAGTTTGGGATGCGTGAATTTTTACGTTATGTTGTTGGAGGGGTCAGTTACGTCTTGATTACAGAAAGCTATTGCTTCGTATCAATTATCGCGAAACTTTTAGGACCAAGCCGGGATACACCCAAATAGCTGAACCATTAACGAAGTTGACAAGAGCGATTTCGAGAATGAAAGACGGAGTGCGAAAAGAGGAGAAAGTAGATCTTCCAAAATTTATATGGAAAGACAAGCAGGAGCAAAGTTTTCGCGAGATAAAAAGACTACTTACTTCTCAACCAGTATTGAAACTGTACGATCCTAGAGCATCTAGAACAGAACTACACACCGACGCATCACCGGCCGGAATCGGTGCTATGCTTTTACAGGGGGGGATGACGGCCTACATCTCGTCTATGCGGTAAGAAGAACGTCAGAAGTGGAAGCACCGTACCACTCCAGCAAATTGGAGCTCATGGCTATCGAGTGGTCGATGCTGCGACTCACAGTTAAGAAAGATTAAGAAATATTAGAAGATTAAGAAATCCCGATTAAGTTTTTATTAGTCACTGGTTGTCATGCACTCATTCATTTGAACGCTTTGAAGACTAAACAGTCGCACGTAGCGCAATGGTACCGGATGATAGCCTAATTCGATTTTTCTCTTGTGCACAGAAACGGGACGCGGATGCAACAAGCGGACGCCTTGTCCCACGCCCCGTCGATGGACGATAATACGCAAGTCGACGAGAGGTATAATGTTTTTCACATTAGTACTCGCGAAGAAGAGATGCAACACTTCCAGAGCTTGATCTGGAGTTGAAACGGAAGCTTGAAATCCTCCAAAAGTACCAGTTACAGAGAAGGTCGAGAGTGCCGAGATTACGGATTACGAGCTGCATTACGGCGACGGCGACGACGGCGGCGACGGTGACGACGGCGGCGACGACGGCGGCGACGACGGCGGCGACGGCGGCGACGGCGGCGGCGACGGTTGGCGACGACGGCGGGCGACGGTGGGCGGCGACAACGGCGGCGCGACGACGGGCGGCGACGGCGACGACGGCGCGACGGCGGCGACGGAATATATTCAGGTGAGGAATGGCTTTCTAAGATTGTTGCAGGTAAACTGTATGATTTAGTAAAAACATTGAGTTTTGGACCTAGTTGATTCGTGCGATGCCGATATAGTGATAGGGACAGAATCGTGGTTTTCAGATGATGTAGCTAATTCTGGAAATCTTACGCTCCGGCTATAAATTATATCGAAGAGATAGAAAAAACACGGGCGGTGGAGTTTTTCTCTGCGTTAATCAAGCGTTGTATGTTAGAAATAGTTGGTTTAGTAACAACCTGGAAATTTTAAGGAATGAAAATGACGTACTAGGAAATCCCGTGGAAATTATTGCTTGTTATAGGCCGCAAACGATGGTTATGAAAATTTTAAATGAAATCAGTGATAGGTGGAAAACAGAAACGGTCGTCTATTCTTCTCGCTGGCGACTTAAACCTTCCAGACGCTAACTTGGAAAGGAGAGGGTGTGCGAACAGGAAACTTCAAACGCGAGTCAATCGTCTAGTATGGGAAGCAGGATTAACGCAGGTAGTCGACAAACCCACGCGGCAGGAGCAATTTTTGGACATTTTCCTTGTTTACCCAGCAGAAATGTTCCTTTCCTCGAAGTCTTTCAGGGAATTAGCGGACCACAAAGCAGTGATGGGTAGAAGTGCAGGTAAATGTTAATTAAGCGACCTAAGGCAAAAGGAACGATAGTCAGGCAATATAGAAAAGCAAACCTCGAAGGACTACGTAGTTTTTTAAGAGAAAAATACAATAATTTTCTAAGAACAGAAGGGGAATAGAGGAGCAATGGGGAGCTTTTAAAACAATCGTAGAAACCGGCTTTAGATAAGTACGTTCCTTGCAAAATACTGAAAAGTAATTCTGATCCTGAATATTTTAACGGGCAATACGACGTTTTAAAGAGAGAAAAGTTAGGCTAGCATTTATTAGGAGACATCGCAGCATTGCTGACATGATAAAGTTAAAAAAATATACAAGGAATTAGAAAAGAAAAGAAAAAATTTGGCTATGAATTATTTTTAAGAAAAACATGTTGGAGACGGGAAACAATTGGTCAGCTTTTACAAATATGTCCGCAGACGCGGGGGAATAAGGAAGAAATTCAGGGAAATTCGAGTCGCAGATAACGGAGCCACTGCACGGCGACCAAGCAAAAGCAAATGCGTTTAACGCGTATTTCGTATCGGTATTCAACCAGAACGGCGCGCAGGAGCAAGTTCACTATTTTCCAGTAGAAAACCAATTCAACTCCACGCATGGGAACCCGCAATCGTATAAAATCACTGGAAACGGTAAATCACGTGGGCCAGACGGCATCTCGACAGATGTTATTAAACTCGGCGGTGAGGCGATATTGCCCATTTGTCAGATTATTCAATATTTCCATTAATAATGCAAGTTTACCAGACGATTGGAAGGCAGCTATAGTTGGTTCAATTTTTAAAATGGTGATAAAACGAAAAGTATGTAATTATAGACCTGTATCCCTCACATCAGTAGTATGCAAAATAATGGAGCATTTAATAGCGGGGTACATTCGTCGCGAATGGGAGAAGGCGAACTGGATTTTCACGGACAGCGTGGGTTTAGAAGTGAACATTCGTGGCGAAAGTCAAATTGTTTCTCGTTTTTTCAGATCTAGCTGGACGGTAGTTGGCAAGGGTGGAGGGTGGGGATGCAGTAGAATCGACTTCGCGAAAGCTTCGACGTGGTTAACCGCATTAATTACTTATAGGAAAAGTATTAACCTCAGGGAGTTGAATGCTTAGAATTGTGAGGGATAAGCGATTTCTCGGGACAGGAAACTAATAAGTTCGAATTGGCAATCAGTTTTCGACTACGGGGAATGTTACTTCAGGGGTTCACAGGGAAAGTGTGTTAGGGCCATTACTTTCTTTAGCGTATGTGAACGATTCTCCATGTGAACATACAATCAAAGGTGCGGTTTATTGCAGACGATTGTGATATTACGAAACATCAAAGATAGCGTTTGACGAACAAATTTACAGCAGGATTTAGAGCATTTACCGTGGTTGGGGGCTGAAAAAAATGACACGGGAATTAATGGATCTAAAAGCAAAAAATACGTTCGGGGGGACGAAATTATGAGGAACCAGACTTATCGTTTAGGTTGAGTTATCATCCCAAGAGTCTTCATCATGCTTAGTTATTTAGGTATTTTATATTACAATCAATATAGGCTGAATATTAAATTCACCTCCCCTGGTGACACCGCCTTGAAGTAGCCTGTCCGTGGCGGGCGGGGAGGCTTGTGTGCTTCAGTGAGGTGGAGGGCTAAGCCAGCAGTAAGCATGACTATTTTCTACGCATGAACTACTGGTAGGGTTCACCCATGCCGACAGTTCAAAACTTGAGCGGGCCAGACTTAAGTCATGTCCTACCCACATCCTATTCATGCCAATCTTAATCGTACATTTCTCTTCCTATCTTTTTGTCCTTCCCCCCATAACGATGCCTTCATATCGTTATGGCTCCTTTCTCTACCATTGTTGACATCTTTAACTTTCTTGTGCCACAATGCTTTCAATTCTATTCTATCGGTCTCCTTGGCCAACTTCATGTTTTTTCTGACCCCGACGCTATTAGGTTTCGAGGGCTAGGGAGTCTTGTCCTCATCTTCCTTCCTTATTCTTTAGAGTTGTAGTAGGACAGGTCTTCGCGGGTTGCACCCAAGAAGCATCCAAGTATGAATGGTGCATGATTCAAACAGGAGAAGGTGGGGATTTCACTAACCTTGGGAATTAATTCATCCCTAAAGAGTGGATCAGGGGTATGCTGGACTTCTTAAGCAATGGTGGAAGCAATCAGCCTAAGGGGATGGGAACCCTTGAAATAAAAGCTCCGGTCCTCCAGGTTTGGAGGTTGTGCTGTAGGCCAGCACCCTTGCAACGTAAAACATCACACCGCTAAAATCTCAGTTTATAGGAATGCCTCGGATATTGTTAAAAAAGGAAACGACATCAGCAAAAGAAAATGAACTCTGAATATTGGTATATGGAAAGCTTACAAAAAGATATATTCAAATAAACAACAAGAAGTAAGTCCAGGGAAAATGAATGAGAAGAAACATAGATATAAGCCGTCCTGGTCTGAAAACAAAAAAAAAGGAAAGGGGGAACAAGGGAAGCAAAAAAACACTTGGAACAACTTTGTGCACTTTTACAGTGGGCGTAAACATACATTGAAGAATGCCAAAAGCCGTAATTTTTCTATTGTTATTGGTGAAAAAGATTACGGTAAATGTATTAAAAGTTGGAGTATTATAAACGAACGTCTTATTAAGAAGTGATCTCTCT
>BOPP01000019.1:260785-273433 GCA_017312745.1 Gryllus bimaculatus | reverse complement strand
GTTCACCCAAACCGGCTACTGGTCTGGATGTGGCAACCAACGCGTGGAGACGGAATGAGCTGTATCGACACGACTACCCAGTCACGTGCAACAACTTATCAAGAATCTTGTACTAATGCGTGGAAATTATTATCAGATAAAAAGATCCTCAGAGTGAATAAGCACGGGAATGCAACGTTTAAGGCTTTCATAGTTCGTTAAAGTGCCTGAATTTTAAATATTATAAATATCACATCTTGCTCGCAATGGTCGTTTCTTTAGCTGGCTTCTCAAATGCTTTACGACTCGGCATTCGTAATAAAAATGGGCAAAATGTTCACAAGCTCGTGATCCTTCACTGCCGAAGAGCCAGGACAGGACAGGGTCGAGGGTAGTAAGAGTAGGAAAAAAACTTAAAAAAAGCTTGCTTTCAAACTCCGAATGGTAAGAGCTGGTTGGTGGGGTCAGGGGGGCCGTCACCAAACGCTCGGAAGGGCGGTGGCTGCCGCAGCGCTCGCCGCCGCGTCGCGAGGTAGTTACATTAGATGACCGGGGGAGCCGTGAAATGTATGCGGGAACCAGACTAGTACCGTCTTACGGGTCGTAAAGGTATCGGCGGCTGCTGCCTGTCAGTACGACCACACTCTCCCATTAGGTGCGGTCGCGGAGTTCGAGTGGCTAACATTCGAGTGGCTATATGTTCCGGTGAGTTATTTATTTGATATTTTTACCTCTCAACTATAGGGCTTGCTAGACTGCACGATTACTTACAAAAGTCCCCTCCCCTGGGGACACCACGCACATGTGTTTAGTAAAGCAACAAGCTAGATCCGACTACGCGTGGCTCCTCGCCGGCCGGCCGCCCGGGCTGCGCACCCGGCCCTTGCGTGTGCGTTCTCGCCACCGCTCCGCCCGCCCGCGTCCGCGAGGCGGCCCTAACAGCCATGCCAGCTAGGCCAGACTGACTATTTGTCCTCTTACGCGCTGACCTACATGAGTGGCGACGGCTAACAGCGCGTTCGCCGGACATAAGGTCCCCCGCAAACTTGAGCGGCCAGACCTAAGTCAGTGTCCTACCACATCCTATTCATGCCAATCTTAATCGTACATTTCTCCTCCTATCTTTTGTCCTTCCCCCCATAACGATGGTTTCATTATCGTTATGGCCTCCTCCTCATCTTACACTTGTTGACATCTTTAACTTGTGCTTGTCACAATGCTTTCAATTCTATTCTATCGTCTCCCTTGGCCAACTCATGGTTTTTTCTGACCCCGACGCTATTAGGTTTCGAGGGCTAGGGAGTCCTATTTCCTCATCTTCCTTCCTTTTTTATTTTTAGAGTGTAGTAGTGACAGGTCTTATCGCGGGTTGCACCCAGAAGCATCCAAGTATGAATGGTGCTATGATTCAACAGGGGAGAAGGTGGGGATTCACTAACCTTGGGAATTAATTCATCCCTAAAGAGTGGATCAGGGGTATGCCTGGACTTCTTAAGCAATGGTGAGAAGCAATCAGCCATAGGGATGGGAACCCTTGAAAATAAAAGCTCCGGTCCTCCAGGTTTGGAGGTTGTGCTGTAGGCCAGCACCTTGCACACGTAAAACATCACACCGCTAAAATCTCAGTTTATAGGAATGCCTCGGATATTGTTAAAAGGAAACGACATCAGCAAAAGAAAATGAACTCTGAATATTGGTATATGGAAAGCTTACAAAGAAATATATCAAATAAAACAACAAGAAGTAAGTCCAGGGAAATGATGAGAAGAAACATAGGATATAGCCGTCTGGTCTGAAAACAAAGGAAAGAGGGAGACAAGGGAAGCAAAACACTGTGAAACAACTTGTGTGCACTTTTACAGTGGCGTAAACATACATTGAAGAATGCCAAAAGCCGTAATTTCTATTGTTATTGGTGAAAAGATCTCGGTAAATGTATTAAAAGTTGGGAGTAGGTATAGAACGAACGTCGTATTAAAGAAGTGTTAAAAATCAGAGGAAAAATAACAATTAGTGTCAATTAGGGAATTATATAATTTGAATGATTGAAGCCACCAATCGGCTAAAGATTGATTGTGAAAGACAGTCAAAGAAACCCTTGATAGTGGTCCATAATGAAATAACTGTTTGCCAGGAGATTTAGTACGGCAGAGATGGAAGAGAACTCAAGAACAATATATGTGCGGGTCAACGTGGTGAGGAATGCTTGCAATCACAAAGTGTGAAAAAAAGGTTACTTTGATATTTGTGAAGAGTATGAAATGAAAATTAATAAACACTTTCTTCCAAATAAAGAATATCAAGCAGGTTTACCTTCCGGTAGCCACATACGGAAAAAAAGTAAGAAGTCTAGATAAGTGGAGACCTCGTGTCGTAGACAAAACAAAAAAATCTTTACACTGTGGCAAGTCCAGATGTTAATTTTGATATACAACCGTGGGAGCGCCAATGTAGCGGATCAGGAGTTTGGGTAATGCTAAAATATTCATAACATTTACATAGAATAGCACCGATAAAGAAAATAAGGGGGACATTGTCATGGAGAAACCATACCAGAATACAAATAAGCCGAGTCTTTTCGATGAAAGTACCAGCATATCCTCTACAGAAAAGGGCCTTGAAACTTAAACTATTGGTTTAAACACAGGCAATAAGAAAAAAGAATATGAACACATAAATTACAGTGTATTCACCAAGCCGCAGAGGAGGGCTTTACGCGTACTTGTAGATAAAACTGAAAAACAGTATTGGTGGGACCACAAGTCTAGAAGGAAAAGATTTAAGAGGGAAAAGAGAACTGTATTTAAAATGCTAGTGACAAAAAAACGAAAACTAATTTACAGAACAGAAGCAATAAGTAGAGAAGTAAAACAAAAAAGGTATTGATCAAGGGAAGAATAAAATTATGGCTGGATAAATGCGCATTATATAGAAATATTCATAGGTGGAGCACGGAGCTCAGCACAGCCTGGAAAGTAATGTAAATCTATTAGAATCGATGGAGAAAAACGAATATCGGCATTATCCAGAACATGATCACAAGTGAAATTGGAAAGAGAGTATTTTCGAAAGACTCTTCCTAGAACAACAGAAACTTCCAAACACAGGAATAAATTTGAGCAAAGGGTAGATCTGACAATAAGATTTAGAAGAGTAAAGCACGTTAAGACAATCAAAATCACCCCAATACGGCACCTGGTTCCCGGGAGATGTACCGCAGAAATTTGCTGAAATACTGGTCCCTGAATAAAACTGCACAAAATGTCTCAATACACATGTTTTCCACAGGTGGCATTCGAATGAGAAAATCCTCCTCAAGTAGTGGCGAACGTCTTACCTAACGACCGAATCCATAGAAGATGATCTAGAGACAATGAAACAAAACTACAGAGGAATAGCAGTTATTGGATCTATAGCTGTAGACTTGATTACCAAAATAATACGAATAAAATAGAGAGATAAAAGGAAAAATAGGAGAGGAAACCAATGGTGCGTTTTATTGCCTGCAGGTCGGTCATAGGACAATATATTTACATTTAAAACAACTTAACAAAATTAGAGAAGGCGAAGGAGAGGTTAGCGGAAGTGTCATCTGGGGGTCTCATTGATCTTCAGGAAAGCGTAGTGTTGACAAATGTTACCGCTGCTAGAGTATGCGAAGAAGATGGATGCCATCCTCAAAATCAGTGAAAGAGCGTGTAAAATTGGAGCCACACAGAACTCTATATGAGGAGAACCTAACACCGTCTCAGCATTAAGATCTACTAGCAGGCTCTCGGGGTCCATCCTCCGCGAAGGTGCGAGCAAAAGGCCTTCGTCAGGGTTGCTGTCTCTTTTCCAAGCACTTTTTAAAAATAACAAGAAGAATATGCCTATATCTGCATCAAATTTTACAGCAGTGGAGAAACCATATGCAGAGTAACCTGGGAATGACGTCGGAGAGGATAAAATTGGTTTAGAGTATATGATTTCGGCCGATGACGCACAGGTAGTAATGCAGAGGATGCAGGACGCATTTCGAGTTTGTCATGAATTCCGTAAACTCAATTGAACCAAGTTTTTACCAAACGTTCGAGATCGCTTAGACATTAATATGAACAAATCTGAATTAACTGCTGCGAAAACAGTTGGCCTCACCAAAAGACCAGACTAGATCACCGATCTTCTTCGGTTGGAACAATAGGCTAGGAAAAATAATAAGCGGTAAACAAGCATCAAATAGTTGTACTCTGTCTTAACAATAAGGGTGACAGGATACCGCCATGACGACGCCAAGTGAGAGACGACATAAAGACCGCTTGCGCCGGAGGAAACGTTGACCACGAAGTTATAAACTCTTTCTTATTGGAAACAAACTATCCACTAACGACTACTAAAAGACAATGCTCCCTTATGACTGCGCCTCGCTTTAGTTAAGCCCAGTGTGTTAACAACATACCGGAAATGGCAAAGTGTTGGGGAGATCGATAGGAAAGAGAACAAAAGGGAAGCCTGCTGGCCCTTGAAATGGACTAACAGTCGGCGGTGAGAAGTGCGGTGGTCTATAGGCAGACGTGACAGAATCAGTGAACGACGGACATAAGAAAGAAAATGGATGTTAATTAAAATTCTATCCTGACGAAATTAGAGAAAAAACAAATCGTCTGGACGGATCATGTTATGCGAATGACAGACGGAAAGTATGGCAAAACGAGTCCTGAAATTGGGGTGGGCCTGCGAGGACGAGAAAAGACAGACAGCAGAGGGAAGACAGGATGAGCATGCGCGCGGCAGCAGGGCTTGAGTGCCAAGAGGGCTATGACGCAAGAGAAATGCGCAGACTCATCTATGGTCTAATAGAAGGCTATGAGATCTGAGAAGCGGAGAAACGGGCGGACAACTGTAGAGCAAACTCCGCTACTATATATAGGGATATTCAGTAACATACCCCCCTACACCCCCACACATTTTAACTTACCACCTTCACAGAGCACGCATGAACCGTATAGCAGTTGGTTGTTCAAAAGATTTTGCTCGTTGAAGCGAGGCTTTAAAAAGATGCTTAGGGGAGCAGGGATCTTTCAGGGTGCGAGAAAGGTTTAGAAAACCCTTGGGACACAATAAACCAATTCACACCAGATTGCACACAAACGAGCGTATAATTTACCATAAACTTTCCCTAGCCTGCATAAGTTAGTGACCAAACCAAAATATGAGAATCACCACTTTTACAAAGAATGAATCACACACACAAAATAGAACCTTTACAAACACACTCATGGAATGGAACACATAAATCTTACTTCAAGATTGGTTACTCTGACGTAATTACCCTAAACTTTACACTGGGGAATTCCCTTGGAAAATTAATTATATTCTAAATTTGTGCTATTCCTAATACATTTCACATGGAAATCAAGAGAATTCAATTTACAAATCTCTGTTTTCAAGATAATACATTAAAGGAACAAAATGTGTGGCAAGTGCACGTACTCTAATTTACAACATTTAACTGTGTCTGAAAATAGCGAAATAATAATGTCCTTAAGTTAGAGGTTGTTTCTTTAGCAGCCAATAGCGCATCAAAAACGTTTCCTACTAGAATTACTTCTATTTGTTGCCACCCGTGTTCTCAAAATTCTTAACACTTTCCTATACTTACTTTTCCCTGGCCGGACGTGAACTGTGACCTATTTCCTGGGCGGATCCTAACTGTTACCTCGTGACTTGTTGGCCTTGATGCGTCGTGCGCTGGTCGCTTGCGCTGACGCCGTTCGGTCGCGCTCTGCGTCGTAAGAGAGACGCGGATTCGCCTCTTTGCCGTTCTGGCGTTGTCTTCTTGCGTCCTCTCCGTTCTTCTTCGTTGTCGATCAGTCTTCTTCCTTCGCTGCGCCAAAGTCCTCGCCCCTTCTTCTTCCTCGTCTGCTACCGGCGCCTCTGAACTACCGCTCACGGTTTGCAGAACAAAGTGTCCTTGCAACTTCCCACTGATAAACACCGTGCCCAAGTTCCTTTCGCTCGTTGCTACGTCTACTTTACAAAGGGGGGCCAGGGACACTTTGTCTTTACTATATTCCCTTCCACCAACGGTAGACGAACATAATAAAACTTTCCCCTGTTGTTGTAAATTGAAGAAAATAATTACCACTATACTTAAATCTGCACCTATCTCCGCGGTACGGGAACTAGCAGAACGTCTGTTCGACGCGAATACTCCTAACCCTAAGTAGTCGTTTGCCAGCGGCCAAACAATATCTAAACTAATGGTTTAACGAAAGTCTTGACTCGGCGACGGTGATCAAAGAGAGCAGCTGCTTACTCGACGCCATGTGGTGACAGAAAGAGAGCTTCGCTTGCGGGTTTTCGCGTATTTATTGGTGCGGGCGCCTGGGGAAATTTTCCCGTGCATGGGGGGTTTGCTTCCCCTCTTTTCAACCCTTTCACAACGAAAACATAGCTCGTAGTTCGCATCGTTTAGAACGGCAACGGATACCAGCGGCGCGTTTAAGACCTCTGCCTTACCGCGTCTTGTTATTCCCGCTGCTTTCCGTAGTGTTTCACACATGAGACGGTGGTGTTATGGGGCTTGCACTATCCCATAACGCACAATATATATATATATATATATATATATATATATATATATATATATACAAATAAAGTCATACGTAAATTTCCATGTGCGAAATTGCATCGAGTGCGTCCTCGCGAAAGGAAAGCTGGGTAGGCAGGAAGGGGAGTTGCACCCTACATCTCCGGGAAAACGTCCCTTTCACACGGTTTATGTGGACCACTTCGGGCCTTTCCCTGAAACAACCGGGAAAAATAAGTACTTATTAGTGATCGTCGACAATCACACGAAATTTTCCATTTTAGAGGCAGTACGTAGTGCCGACGTGAAGACAACAGTAGCCCGGATGCAGAAATTTGTCGACCCATACCGTGCGCCGTACAGGATCGTCCGATCCTGTGCGAGATCCTGATCGAGCTTAACATCCCAACGTTTCCGAGTTTTTACTTCGCAACACGGCATCAAACACGCTAAATTCGAGTCGGCACTTGCAAGCCAACGGGAAGGTCAAAAGGCTAAACGGGAAGATTTTGCCGGCCTTGCGCGCGAGTTTGGGAAATGGTGACGGGTTGAAATGGAATATTTTACTTCCCGCCCTAGTGCGCGATCTGAACACTTCAATATCAAAGACGACGGGAGTGATACCGTTCGAAGCAATTTACGGTTATTTACCGGAGCGAAACGCTAGACTGACACGCGTGTTAACCGAGGTAATAAAATATGTTCATGAAAAAGAGATCTTCAAATAAGCTCAAGTTGAAGATTTCGAAAATATGAGTATTTTTTTAATAATTGGGCGTCAAACGTAGTCCCTTGCTCCGTAAATCCTGCGCATCGTGATCGCAATTTTAGTGTTTTATAACTGCGATTCTAGCAACTCTGCCCCTGGCAGGTATCAGCTGTTGACTATTTCATACAATCAAGAGTTTGAACGACGTCATAGTGACGTCACTACGGTGACGTTCCCGCTTCTGATTGGATGAAACCGTGAACAGATGATACCTGCCAGGAGGAGAGTTGCATAAATCGCAGTATAGGCTGCTGATTCTACGAAAGTTATAATATGTATATTATTTCATGTTCACTATTCCTTTGACATTGTCTTACATTGCAGCTTTTCTTATACGTTTACAAATCATTCTTTTAGAAATTATTTAAACCTTTTAGAAATAAATATGAAATAAAGATTGCTTACTTTCAGTCGCCCGCTCCCAATTTTCTCAGTCGGATGCTACGTAATTTAGAATTATTATTATTATTTCATATTTCATTTTAGAAACATTATTTAGCTATTTCATTTTAAATTGTGTCCTTTCATTGAGTTAAATGTGAACTCGAAAAGATGAGCAGTCGTTGTTGTTTGTTGTAACCCACTGTTGTAAAGCATACTGCATCCGAAGTATATTGTAAGGCTAAAAAACTCTTCCGATATTTCCTGAATATACTGTATACAGTAAATTCAATGCCACAAATATATTTTCATTTAAAGTTTTGAATTTAAAAGATTGACTGCTTGAAACTATTTACTTCTTCGCACCAAATGTTCTACGATTTCAAATGAGTTTTCGGAAAAATGATGGCTGGTATTAATTCGAAGAGAAATTGTTGTGTAAATAGTATTACATAACCATTACATTACGTTTCTCACAACATTCACCATTGTTAAGATATAATATTCAATTCAAAATGTTTCCGTTTTTTTTTTCTACTTTGTGTGCACTGAAATTGCTAACTTGTATTGTGTTTTTGACAGAGTATTGTGTCTTGGCTTTAAAGCCGCCATTGAGGTTTACCTGGGTTTACTCAATCGCTTAAGGCGCAGGCCGGGATGGTCCCTTGTTTGCAGTCCCAGGAATAAATGTAGTATTTATCGTTGGCTTACGGGTGGGAGATGTTGGGTCGGATTTTCAGGTTTAGGGAATATTCAAACTGTAAACAGTTTCTAAATTTCTATTATTTCTACTTTTCTACTACGGCGTTTAAATTGAAATTTTTTCCTACAATATTAATTAATCGTTTTTATTCCCCCTCTTTTTACTTAATTTAAAAACCAAATAGTTTTATAAAACATTCCCATTATCAATAGTGTTAATATTATTGTCATTATTGTTACAAAGTACAAGTGTTATGCTTACGAAATACTTTATTTTCCAACGTTTTCCATTTTTCTCAGGGAACTCAATGAGTTTTCGCTCGTATGCTGACGATATTTTCACCCCTTTCTAATCTTCTTTAAGGGAAATTCAATAATACGTACGCAATCTATTCCCCTTCAAAACCTCTGTGTGAAACATTTAGTAGTACTAAATAACTAAAAGTCCTTTCACTGACTTATACAAGATCCGTCCAATCCTTCCTGTACCTAATTTGCTGAGTCAGAAAATATAATTTATCTAAATTTTGAATAAATTCTCATAGCTTTCTAATATATTTATCATTAACTTTAACACTTCCTTTACATAAAATAACATTCTATCTCACTCATAAATTTAATTTCATCATTGCTGTGAAAGTATTTCCTTTTCTATCTACTCCTTCCTCCCTCGCTTACATTCCTGTCTTCAATGTGAAAAAAACCCTCATCCACATTGCGTACGTATTTCTCTTTGAAAGACCTTTCATGATTTAATGATTTTTCATTAACTTTTTTTTTAACGGTCAGGCGGAAGAGCAGGCTAAATGGTCTGAGCCTCGCCATCAATAAAGACATTTATTTATTTTATTTATTACTACAGGCGAGACTTGGCGCGCTGTTTTAGCACCACTAGATTTGTTATAGATTGTTACTTAAGAATTTTACATTTCTTTTGTTAAAAAATATTTGTGTTCTCTTTTCATATTCCACTTCATACAGACAATCAAGGATAATTTCACATATAAATTGAATATTCAGAACGAAAGGCCATCCAATAAATCACTTATGAATTCATTCGAAATGACGATATTATGTACATCTGTATGTATAATCTTCCCGACTGCAATAAAGTTGAATTTTATTGAACGCAGAAATCATTGTAACACTAACGTTAATTTAAAAAAATTATACCTCTCATCATGTCGCCATTCATCCATCAACTTCTCAAATATTCATCGCTGCATAGTTGCCCAATGGTACTGTGGTGATAAAATTAAAATTATACAAAAGTTCGTACAAATATATGGTGCTAACTTTTTCAATTTTTCTTTCTTATTACAATTAAATCATATTTGTAAGAGAGAAAACCTAATTGGGCCAATTTCTATTGCAGTTTGGGGCTTTCTTGAAAGAAAATACATGAATACATTGAGAATACAATAAAAGTAGAATTTATATTGGGATTTTCAATTGTAAATTATAATTAAAATTAAATTAATTACACAGGCCTGAGATTTTTTCTGTGGCACAAGGTTAAAAACGTCTTTACACTTAATATTGATGTGTTAAATCCAGATCTGCCGGCCATTTTACCTATTACGTACGGATTTCGTGCCATGGAGGAAATAAATATTTACGTTTTAATAATTTTTTGTTCATGAGCATATTTTGAAATGTTTAAAACATTGTACTATATGTTAAAATATTAATTGCACTGATATTTTTTTAAAGTTTAAAATGAATAGCGAAATTTCAAAGTCAGTTGAGGAAAACAATTTTCTCCGTCTCTTTCTGGAAGACGAACGCTGAGTTGACTGACGTTAATGGTCCAAGCGAGCGTTGTATCTTATTAAACAACAGTAGTCTGCCATGATGGAGACGAGAGACGTCCCATCGGCTCGTATCTCATTTCCATTTGTTTCATATCCTGATTCAATGTATATCCCTGTAGTTCACTTGGTGCTCCTGCCCGTTTAAGGGAAGTATTCAAGATGGGAATGCAGAAAATATAACTTCGAAGTCGTGTTGCATCCGAGTGTCATATCGCACCTCCAATAGAAAAGTGACACAAGTGCGAATTTCTGATTTCTCAGAAATTGCAATTTTAAGTGTCGTAGTTCTTTAATACTCGTTATAGATTGTACCAAATATTCGCCTTTTAGGGGACAGTAATTGAACTAATTCAAAATCAACTTCAGAATAGTAGCAGTACCTCTTGGAAACCTCTTATCAGCTTTTAGGTGAAAAATGACGATTTCACACTTCCTGCTTCCGGGCATTGGTTCTGTTGCTCGCCTGACCCTTGTGGGGGTCTCTTCGAGCAGGATGGTTGTGGTTGGTGTGTAGTCTATGTTGTGCTCTGACTCCTCTCCCCCGTACAGGGACGGGGATTGGAAGTCGGGAAAGATGGGTTATTTTGTTAAAGGTGGATGGGTTATTTCGTTCGGGTCGCGCTGGGTGACGGGGCTGGAGGGGAAAGGAAAGGGATTTGGTTGGGATGGGTTTGGTGGTGGTGGTGGGGGGGGAACGGTCCTTTTCAGCTGGGTGTAGTGGTTGGATTCTATGGTTTGTTGGCGAAGGGTGGATTCTGTGATTGTTGGTTTATTTTGGTTTTTCGTTGTATCTTATTCGGCTTTCTCTGGCTGTCTTGCGTTCGTTGATTTGCGTTTCGTGTAGTTAGTTTTGTCGGCTTGTCGTTTCTTTTCTTCGTTTGTCGATTTTTGTGTCGTCTTCAAAAGTTAGTTACGTCGCTGACATGAGTTTCGTTCTGCTCTCTGGCTCAGGTGACGGGTAGGAGAAGTTGGAGGATGTCAAGTGGATGCTGTTTGCGGGTGAAGCGGGGTGGGTTTCTCAAGATATGGTGGTGGGGAATGATAAGTTGGCGGAATTTGGGATTGAGGACTAATATTTGAATTTGAGCTTTTGCTGAGTGATGGAGATGTGTGAGGATGTGAGGGATTTGATGTTGGGATCTCAGTTGGTTGAAAGTGTGTACATGTTGTGTACATGGGTGGGCAGAATATGAGGCGGAGGAAGTAATTTTCCATTCGGGTAATTTTTGAAAGGTTTTGTTGGAAGGTGGCAGTCCAAGGCGGGTGGGCATATGAGATGATGGGGCGGATATAGGTGTAGTAGGTTTGAAGTTTCTTTTTTGTGGGAAGGGAGGGATGGGTGAGGATGGGTAGCAGGGCGTTCGTAATTCGGGTGGCTTTCGTTCTGGTCTTGTGGATGTGGTTGGTCCAGAGGAGGCGTCGGGAAAAAGTAAGTCCAAGGTATTTAACTCCGTCTGTCCAAGGGATTGGTGTGTTTGCTATGGATAGGGGAGGGGGATTGGAGGGGAAGGTTTTATATGAGAAGACGATGGCTTGTGATTTTATGGGGTTAATGATGATGGCGTTTTGTGAGGCCCAGAGTGTAAATGTATCTAAAGCGGATTGAAGACGGATAAGGGATCGGTTTAGGGAGTGGAAGGATGTAAGGAAAGCAAAGTCATCGGCGTAAAGGAACGTTTGCACTCCATGGGTGCGTGGGATGTCATTAATGTATACGGAAAATAGGATTGGGGATAGGACGGCTCCATATGAGACGCCGGCTTGGCTCGGGTGGTTAGGGGAGAATTTTGATAGGTAACGAACAAAGAAATCACACTTGTGTCACTTTTCTATTGGAGGTGCGATATGTAACGGCAACAATGCGGAATGTTCGCAAAGGCTCTTCTCGATGTAACACTCAAACTTGCCGTTTTTCCAGAAATAAAAATCCCTACCAAACAATACACGTTTAATCAGAACCATAGTCTGGTGACAACGACACAGCCCTTCAAGTGCTGCCTGGCGCGTACTTAAAGAGGTCAGCGAAGCAGCGCCGCCATGCACGGTAAGTTTGTTTATAAACAATGGGAATCGAAAATGGATCGTTTACGTTGGAGATCGTAGTCATCAATAACATTAGTAGTGTTTTTCAAGTACAGTGCGACATAGACTTTAGTCTCTCACGAGCATATCTCAATTTAAACTATTCCAACGCAACATATCTATCTTCTTGTTAGAATTCGATTTATATGTGCAATTGAAAAAGTTTTTTAAATAACAGTCGTACAGATTACTGCGCTCAAAATTATCTAACTTTGCATTTACAGACCTCCATATTACATTAAAAATCCATACCATTTATTAAAGTCAACCTTCCACACACTGCAGGTCTCGAAACTATAGCCATTAAATTCCCTCTAAACAATAGATTAATAACCCTAATAGCGGCATAC
>BOPP01000019.1:234706-260760 GCA_017312745.1 Gryllus bimaculatus | reverse complement strand
CAACACCCAACATATTACATATTCCAATTTTCTAACACTCAAAACACCACTTTTCACTCCAGCTCCCTTTTTTTGAACTAGATTCGGATCACCTGCAACAGATCATCTCAAATCAACAAATTACGCCCCCCTCACACTCCAACTCTCACACTTAACACACCAAAACAGCTCAACTTGCGAAAAAAATTTAAGGAACATTAATTCAAAAACAATCACCCCACTTTAAAATTATTAAAAACTCCCGTAGAAATAGAAACAAGCAATAAGCCTTCTTAAACAATATTGATACATTAACACAATTACAACATTCTTAATAATAATGCTCAGCCCCCCACCACTAAACATTTCAATAAAAAACTTCCGAAAAACATTCTCCACATTTCATTAACACTAGAAACAAAACAAGACTTTGGTTGCATCATGGGAAAACCCACAGCTTTAAAAAAAGAGTTAAATTTAACTGTCCAACATCCGTACAAAAAAATCACTTAGGGAACATACCAACAACCAGCACAATAACTTAATCCAAGTCCCTCAGCACAAATAACAACCACGTTGTGCGCCAATTCAAAACTAACAGAAATATCCTTGCAGAAAAAGAAGCAATAAGTAACCCCCATAACAAACTCCCAACCGGGCAAGAAATTTGCTTCTTATGAGAACGGCTGAAGCATTAGCCGATCACTTTGCTAAATCATTTTACTCCCAATGCCACCCCAACCACCCACTGCATTCAAACATACTCAAAATAGCATCAGCCTCAACTATACGTACACACAAAATCAACTACCATATCCCCAAATGAAGTCATTAATATAATTAAAATTGCAATAAAAAAAGCCCCTAGCCACGACAAAATAAGTAACAAAATCTTTAAAAACTTACCCTAAAACCCACAATAGCATAATATCAGCAATATTTACAATTCAATAATTAGAACTGGTTACTTCCCCGTATTTGGACACAAAAAATGTATTACCCATCCCCAAGCCAATTTCAAAAATTTTATCCAGAACTTGCCATCAAAAGCCAAGCCATCCAAAAAATCTATTCAAAACTACAGACCCATAGCCTTCTTTCCCACTTTATCAAAAATCATAGAAAAATAATTCCTTAAGAGACTAATTTCCCATCTGAATAAAACTCAAACAATCCCAATGCACCAATTGGATTCATAATAAGTTTCAACTTTCATAAATTATTAAGGAATCCGGAGCACAATTACACACGCATTTTCCAAAAAACAGCATACAATAGTTACCTTTTTAACATTTCGAAAGCTTTGACAAGTGTGGATCCTGGATTAATATCTCGACTTAAAGAAAATACGGTTACCCCTAAACTATTTAATTAATACCATTAATAGCTTCTCCAAGATAGAAACATTTCAGTCACACGTTAATAATCACACATCCCAATCCCCGCGAATAATAGCTGGATTACCCAAAGCTCACCACTGGCCCCACGCCTTTCAACATATTACACAGCCGACATTCACTAACATTACACCACGCACATCGCCCATTCGCCGATGACACCGCATTTTCATGTTTCTAATCATTCAACTATCTCAATCTGTAAACAAATTCAAACACAGTTAAAATAAAAATTGAATGAATGGTCTGTCAATCAAATGAGAAAATAAAACTAAATCCTACAAATTCATGCGCCACAAATATTCTCATTAAGGAACATTTTCCAACCCCAACACCACGTCCGAATAAACAATAACCCAATTCCGGATGGACCTTCACAACAAATTGAAATCTGTTAAATACCTAGGGCTGAATCTTGATACCAGACTAAATTGAAAAATCACCATAACAGCGTAAAAGCACAGCAAGCCAAAATAAATTAATCAACTAAAGGCACTCTTAAATCCGCAATAGTAGCTACTCATCTAAACAATGCCACTCACAATCTCATAAAAATCAATAATTTTAGACCCTTCAATGCTTTAATGCATGCTCCTTATCTTGCGCATACAATTGCCCAAAAAACTAATCATTAAAAATTACACGCATCAATCCAAAATAATCCCAGACTTGCACTATGCACCCTGCGGTTCATCTCAAACAACATCTTCCAACTGCATAAAAGAATTTAATTTACCTACCTTATACTTTACCCATCATCGCGCTCCTATATCTTAACAATTTTCTTCTCCAAAATAAACACAATACCCAAGCCCCCACTACCGCCTAGCCCCACCTACTGCTCCAACAAGAATAAAAAATAGACTATATCCCATTAGATTCACTTCCGCACATATTTTCAGAACTCACAATTAATGCACATAGGTGCTCTGTGAGATTTCCTATTCAGCTATAGTTAGATTTAGTATGAAGAATTAGCATTTAAGTTACAATAAGTCATAAAAAATACATATGATGTAGTATAAATAATACTGAACTATGTATATTCGTTCATTAATAAAGATATATTATAAAAAAAATATTATAACAGACCTCCAACAAAGCGACCTTTAGATAATTTCATTTTCTTAGGAAATCTACAGATAACTCTGAACAAATTTTGTAATCTATCTTTTAAATACATTGTTATATGTGGAGATTTCAATATTGATTTTCTGACCGAATCCCACGATAAAGAGCAGTTTCTCAAATTACTGCATTCTTTTAATTTAGATATGACAGTGAATATACCTACACGGAATACATTTACATCACAAAAAGCAATAGATATAATTAGAATTATCAAAACCACAACTAGATATGAAAAATGACTATACTAGGTTTCAGTGACCATGATTCACAAATTCTTACAATTACTAATAACATGAACACGGACACAATAAATACACCCGTATGCAAAGCATTCACTGCAGTTAAGATAAAATGATTTACGGACTACTTGCTGAAGGAATCATGGGACACAATTTATAACGTCACAAATGAAAAATATAATCAATTTTTCTCAAAACTTTCATTTCACTTAACGCATGCTTTCCTCTCAAAAAGAGAAAATTAAATATTTCACGGAAAAATAATACTTGGATGACACAAGGTATTAAAACATCATGTAAAAGCAAACGTAAGCTTTACTTTATTTCTAAACATCATAACGTATTACCGATTTCCATGTCTACAGAGTGCAAAAGAATTTTAAGAAAAGTAATAGTTACTGTGCAGACGATTTTCCTCAAAATTGATATTCTCCAATTGATCTGGCTGATGTCACGGCCCCATGAATTTGAAACCAATATTTGGGGGGTACTTCACAAGAAGCCCCTGGGTCATTTAAAAAATGGCTTCAACGTTTTTGATTAAACTTTGTTATTGGGTAGCGTTAATGTCGTTTAAGCGAATTACGCAGGTCTCATGTTCGTTAAAAACTGTGATTTTTCGAAAACTGAAAAAATCACAATTTGTCCGGGATCTTCCTACAACAACAATTATAAAGGTAAACATTTTTTTAAAATGAAATGTTCTTCAAATACAGATCTAAAAATGTCAAATTCAATTTTTCAAAAACATGAGCATTTTTTACGAAATCTTGTCGAACAGGCAATTTTTCTCAGAAAAACACTTCCTCCAGCATGGTCTTCCCCTGAACCTTGTCAGAAAACATGCACTTGGTAGCGAGCTTGCAAAACACATCCTCTCACCTCGACAGTGTCCTACCCAACCTCCGGGAACTCTTTCGACCCAATTACCTTATGCCCTGAACCAAATCCTTGTACAACCTCTCCCATTATTGATTTATCTACATTTATCGCGCCTCCTTCCTCATCCCCTGTCACTGCTGGGGCTCGCTACTTCTTTCGAACACGCACTCGAGGTAAAAATGAGATAAATAAATAGTAACTACATTTAAATGCAGCAGAGAAACAGAAAATCCGCGTAGGTACATGCAAAAAATTCAAATAATACATCATGTGCAATGTCTTTCAAATAAAATTGAATTTATCGAGGCAGCATTACAGAGTGAACTATAATGTGAAGTATGTGAATGTATAAAGTGTCAAATAGATGTTTTTTGCACTCCAAATTCATAGTTTTTACCTTGCAGAATCGTATTGAAGAGCGAAGGAATCAAATAAGGGCCCTGCTTCCGGAGTTTGCGTATTTACGTAAGAAATTATACTGATTCTATCTTCTTGTCAGAATTCAATTTATTTGCAGTTGAAAAAGTTTTGGGAATGACAGTCGTACATCTTACTACGCTCAAAACCATCTTACTTTGCATCTACAGACCACCAACAAAACGAGCTTTAGATAGTCATTTTCTTAGAAAATCCAGAAGTAACTCTGACAAAATTAATAATCTATCTTTTAAATCCATTGTTATAAGTGGATATTTCTATATTAAATTTTTGAGGGAATCCCACGAAAACGAGCAGTTTTTCAATTTACTTCATTCTTTTAATTTAGAAATTACAGTGAATGTACCTATATACACGGAATACATTTGTATCACAAAAATCAATAGATCGAATTATAATTAACAAAACCACAACTAGATACGAAATAAAAACATCCTACTATATTACAGTGATCATGAATAAATTGTTACAATTACTAATAACACGAACACTGACACAAATTAGACACGCATTTGCAGAACATTCACTAAAGTTAACATAAAGTTATTTACGGACTACTTGCTAAAATAATCATGGGACACAGTTTATAACGCTGTTGACACAAATGAAAAATGTAATCCATTTTTCTCAAAATTTTCATTTCACTTAACGCATGCTTTCCTCTCAAAAAGAGAAAATTAAATATTTCACGGAAAAATAATACTTGGATACAAGATATTAGAACATCGTGTAAAAACAAGCGTGCCCTTTACTTTATTTCTAAACATCATAACGTATCACCTATTTCCATGTCTACAGAGAGTGCAAAAGAATTTTAAGAAAAGTAATAGTTCAGGCAAGATAATGAAAAATAATCAGGATATTTTGAACGCTAATAACAAAACTAAAGCAATGTGGAATATCGTAAAAAATACGACCACATCATCTCGTTACGTTGTAGAGAATGTTATGTGAAAGGATAATGAAAGAGAAGCCAGTAATCCGGAAAAAGTGGCAAATCTCTTCAACCAATACTTTTTTAGAATTGCGACTAAACTCACGAAGGGACCAAAACCGCATAATTCAACAAATTACCTTTCCAAAAAATGTTCGGCACGATGTTTATTTCCGAAAAATCTAACAAAATCTTACGAATAGTAAACTAAAAAATAAATATTCATCTGGTTTAGATGAATTTCCGGATTGTTTACTGAAAACTTCTGTACATGCCTTTATACACTCGTTAACTCACATTTTCAATGCTTCTTTATGCCAAGTAATATTTCCACATATTTTCAAAACAGCAAAAATTAAGCCTCTTATTACAAAAGGGAGCTAAAATGAAATTCAAAATTACGGACCAATATTTCTTTTGCCAGGTTTTGCAAAGATATTAGAGAGGTTTCTCTATATACTAATAGAAAATTTTCTCAAGAAAAACGAAGTGTTCTCAGACTCACAACACGAGTGTAAAAAATAAAATCTACGGAAACTGCCATTTATTCTTTTCTTAAAGATGTTGCTTCATCAATGGACCATAAAAACATTATGAAATTAGCTGATGTTGGGGTAACAAATTTTCTAGGTCTCACAATTCAGTCAAACCTCAAAAGAAATGTACATATAACAAAATTAAACACTAAATTAGGTTCATTATGTTACGCATTCAATATTCTATCAAATTCTGTCAGCCTTCATGTTCTTTGCGTGTATTTCGCAAATGTACATTCCCGCCTGAAATATGGCATAAAATTCTGGGAAAACACATTATGTAGTACTCAGACCTTTAGATTGCAAAAGAATATTATTCCAATACTGTAAAAAATGCCATCCGCGTTCCCCTTGCAAGCCTCTCTTCATTGGGCTTGGGCTCTTACTACTGCCTTGCCTATATATTTAAGAATCTGTAATATTTGTCAAAAGTGACTTACTTAACAGTGGGAACATATTTTCATGCAATACTGATATTTGTAATTACAACATACGTCGTAATAATCACGTTCATCAAGTGTCAGTATCAACAGCTCACTAACAGAAATCCACATACGATACATGTACGTTACTTTACAACGCATTGCCAGATGGCATTAAACAATTGAAGTCGGTTCACAAATTTAAGTTAAAATTTAAAATATTTTCTGCTGCATTACTGTTTCTATACCATTAGAGACTACACTGATTATCAAAAAGATAAATAATGTTTATTTTAACAAAACGGTGATATGTATTGAATTGGTTAACATTTGTATTGTATATTTTTTTTAAAGTCTTAACATGTTTGTAACAAATAATATACTTCAGCTTCTGCGTCAATGACTCCCATCTCGATCAGGTTTTTGTCCAGTTTCCCTGATCCATTGAGCAAATGCTGAGATGGCCCCTTGTTTTGCTTCTGGACGTAAATGTAGCTTCACTATGCGCACGTTTTGTTGATCTCTCCTTTTGCTTGTAATGATAGGTGTAGAGGTAAGAGCGAGTTACCATTTTGTTAGCAATGCAGAAAAATCATACTTGCAATTCGTTTATCGATGCAAATAAGTTTTCTATAATTCGGAAACGAAAATGTCTATTTTATTCAAATATTGCTAATCTCGCGATTTTTTAAAATTAATTTTTATTTATTTATTTTAAACTTTTACTCATCATCCAACTATTTATATGTTAAAATGATGGGAAGGTATTCTTAAACTCAAGAAAACGTGCGCAGATAATATTTGCCCCCCTACGTCACATACAGTTTTTTCTCTTTTTTGACTAAATAAATATAAATATAAACATATCAAGTAGTGGAGCTAGAACAGCACATGCTTACCCTTAGTAATACTATTTAATATTTACATCGCAATTTCTCTCTGAATTAACACATCTCAGTCATCATTTTTTGTAAAACTCATTACAAATTGAGTACATACAGCGCTGGCTTCTCGGTCTGTGGTCAGCCGACTCACACGGGCTTCCGCAACGACATACATTCATGAAAGACAAGAGACAAACAACCATGCACAAGGCGGGTTAGAAGCCAAGACCGTTGAGAACAAGGCGTTGAGTCAGCATACGCTTTAGCCACGCTGGTCAGCCAGGTCTACGACAATTATAGCTGCGTTTCATACAGCTAAAGCATGTCCTAACAATCAGACATAATTCACAAAACTACAACAGACATTTCGCGGGGTGGAATGGCATTGACTCATTCCAATCTGACATTTCCCAATATTTCCTCCGTATTAAATTTAAATCGTATTTTTAAGGGAGAAAACCTAGGGTAATTTCAATTGAGGTTAACGGATTGGTTAAAATTCCTTTTTTTTTTTTTTTTTGGTTTTCGTGGATTTTAGGTTCGCCGGCCACCCTATACTCATATTTTCGAAAAATTGAACAACATTTATTTAAAGATCCATCTTTAAGGAATAGATTTAATTAAGGAAAAAATATGTATTTTCAATATTATAGATGTAGGAAGACGCCAAAAACATGCGCCATTTCAATTTTCAAAACTCTTTGATTTCAAAGAATATGAGACCACCCGCATTCTCTTAAGCGTTCTTTACACAATCCGAAGACGAAGTTTAATCAAAAAATTTGGTGCCGTTTTTCAGACAAGTTTGAGGTTTCATGTGAAGTACCCTCAAAAATAAAAATACCAGTTTGAAAATCTCAAAGCCACGAGTTCATTCAGATCGATCGATTGGGGAATATCATTTTGAAGAAAATTGGCGGACTGTTTAGGCGCTAGCATTGACGAAGACGTTTTACTGTCAATCGATTTTTCGGCACCAAGGAAACATTAAACATGGATTCTTACTACACCACTGTTAAAGGATGTTTTCTCTCTAAATTAGCAAAAGGAGATACCTACTTTTTCGTCACGATGTGCCGGCAATAAGAATTTTTTCTGCCACAAATTCGCCGTTTTCCAGAGCGCGATTACATAATTTTATCTAGTTCCGACGTTCCTTCTCAAGCAAGAAATTAAAAATTCCCAAGTAAACTTAATGGAAAAGAATTCCTCCTATAGAGTTCAATTTCTGTCAATAAGTTACACAAAATGAAAACTCGAAAAAAATATTATAAGAGTATTCATTAAATCATTTTCGGAATGGAATATTTTGAAAGTAACACACTGCTATTCTAAAAATGATACATTTAATTTCTCACTGGCAAGTGAATCTGAAAATCTTGAAAATTACAATATTTACGAGATACACTAACCTGTAAGTCCTGTGCCTTCCCCATTGCTTCCAAACTCGATCTTTGCATGAAACAGGAGATGCAGACGTATCGGCATGTCCCTTTTCGAAACTGACAAGTACGAATGTTTCTTACTAAAAAATTGGTGTCGAAAATATTTTAATGAGATCCGGAGAGAACGAAGAAAATTGGTGAGTGCATCAATCGCCAGATATCATTTATTGCTAACCATTAATACTATCTTATTCTAGATGAGTTTGCTGATTATGAATGAAATTGTTCCCGTTAACCTCACCATTCGTATGCCACGAAGAGTCAAATAATTTCTCTTCAGAAAGATGGAGCCGATCTTTTTTAACAGTCTTTTCAACTATTTAGAGATATGACAACCGTTCAACAAGGGCTATCTTCTTTCTGTTTTTGTCAATAAACATAATTACATTCTCCTTATCAGGTATTCCCATTTTTGTCACTGTTAACAACTGGCCAGCAGCGAGGCCCTAAATTAAAGGGAATTCCTTATCGTTGACTGTACATATCATTAAACGTGCAAGCATATATACCGCGACCGAACTACTTCGACAAAACACGAGGAAAAAGCAGAAATGCACGCACATGGCACAAACCGCCGGATGCTGCCTCCTGGTCGAAACTTCCGTCCGCAGCGAGGCGCGCTTTTCCTTCCGGCCACGCCCACGCAGGGGAAGGGGGACGGCGCCGCCGGGGCGGGCGTGCAGGGGTGGCCTCGGCGGAAATAGAACTGTGGAACGCACTGGAAGGCAGGAGCGGAAACAAACGTGATGGTCGATAGGGGAGAGGTCCCGCAGGGCCCCCGAACGCCCGTGATCCTCGCTGGGGACAGAACACTAGAAAATAACGTGAATGACATTAAATGTGCCGTCGAGAACAAGAAACAAAGGAAAGAAGCATTTCGGGCAAAAAAGGATCAGTGAGGAATATGCTTCCACAAAGCTAGTTATTTCATTAAAAGAAATGAGAGGTTGTGAGCAAGAACATGGTAACACATTAGGCTGGTATTACTTTCTCATATACCTACTATACGTATACACGGAGTAATACAATATAGTTATATAATGCTGCGGCAGAAACTGCGATTTTTCGATAGATAAACTAGTATCGTTGGTCTCTGAAACAGAAAACGTGGATAAACCCTGTTCTAAAGTTTAGTAAATTACTCCCTCGAACACGTTATGTCACCAGATTTCAGTAATTGTGGGTCCTTGATACCGCGGGGCGGTAGCGTGGCAATAGACGTAATCTTGTCGATAAAGACATCATTTCAATGAGAGGACTTGCCCCAACCGAAAACAGCAGTGGGGAGCCTTGTCCAATGCTAACGTCAGGAGAGAGGAATGTTCGTTTTTTTTATAAAAGCAAACCTCTTGACTCGTACACGTGGCTCGCACCGCGTTAATGGGTTGCGTGGTGCAGGTGGCCGTGGCCGGGGAAGGGTCTTGGCCAAGATACACTAAGGAGGTATACTTCATTACTCTATGGTACGGTAAAAGAGCTGAAACGACGATGAGAGACCTGTTTTCAATGAGAGAAAGCTAGTGCGATCAGGAGAGAGAATCTTTGGGACGACAATTGTTTTTTATACAAAGGCCAACCCCTTCACTTCTAGGCCAATAAAGGTGGCTTCTTGACCTCAGAAAGGCGACGGCAGCAGAAATTGGACGCCAGAGGGTCACGTGGGTATTTTTAGGTGCGTGAGTGGGCGCATCTGATTTTTGATGTTGGCTTGTGCTAATTGGCTTTTGCTGAGCGACTTTAGCATTTTTGTATTTTTAACTGTTTGCTTCGGCTGGCCAAGAATGGAGGCCCTGGTTGTTAACTAGTTTCGGCGTTGCCGTCAGATTACTCTGGGCATCTGCCAAGAACCTAAACTTCGTTTCGGGTAGTAAGGTTCCGCGATAGAAATGGCGCGTCCCCGACGTTACTATAAAAGAGGCGAGTTTGGATATCGATCGGGATGTTCGCGAAAAGCAACCGCTGGAGCCCCGGGACTACGCAGTTACGCCCGCTCACGGCCGGGCCGAGCTACAAGTGCGGTACTAAGAAGAACGACTCAGCACCAGCGAAACATTCAGAAGATTCGGTGAGACGGTCGGATGGTCAACCTCTTAATTGACTGACATAGCTGGGCTATCTGCAGTTGTAATGACGTCATTTGTATTAATTCTCAATAATATTAGTAAGTAAATGCAAAGTGTAAATCAGCCATCGTAGTAATTAAATTTAATGTGTAAACAGGACGCTCTTTTATTGGTCGACGGAAAAGCTCCTTTATGTGTGCGTCCAGTTGTCCCGTCAGAATTTCAGGCATATGTAACAATGACCCTCTTCGAGAGCAGCCGCAAATCGGAAATGATCTCCTGCAAAAACTAGTGATGCTACAACACCACATGTTTTTCTCGCAATATTACAATATTATCATTATATACAACACGTCGCCTAGAATGCTTCATCAATTTCAAACAGAAATTACGCAAAAACTACTAACTTTTACAAAAAGTTGTAAGTGACATTCTCTTAAAGAGCTAATTTTATACAACAGACTTTGTCTGAGGCAAAAATCTCTATCATCAATGTGTAGTTTAGAATTGTTTTCGCGATTTTCGAAAAAACGAGCAATACCCGAAAAAGAGATAAGCATAATATTTTGCCATTCCTTTTTACATATGTGAAGAAAATTTAAAGAAAAAATATGGAGCGGATTTTGAAAAAAAGTTTTCGTAAAATTTCAAGCACATATTACGCAAAACTACTAGTTTTTTCAAAAAATCTTGCATGACCTTTCTTAAAGAGCTAACTTTATCCAATAGACTTTGTCTAAAGCAAAAATATCTATCTTTACTTTTGTAGTTTAATTATTTTTTTGCAATACAAAAAAACTGAGCAATACCGAAAAATGGGTCTAGAAACCTATTTTTTTACCATCCTTTATTGAATAAATAGAGAAAATTTCAAGAAAAAAATTTGGAGCGGTTTTTGAGAAAAAATTGCAATAATTTCAAGCGCAAACTACGCAAAAACTACACCTTTTTCAAAAAATTGTCTTACTTTTTTTAAAAAGCTGATTTTGTTCAATATAATTTATTTGAGGCAAACATCTCTATCTTCAAGATTGTAGTTTTTATTCATGTATTTGCAATTTTCGACAAATCTGAGAATATAAACAAAAATGAGATCTGCACCACTCCCTTAAACGTCCTTCGCACTTTTCAACAACAAAATTTAATCAAATAATTTAGAACCATTTTTTTGAAATTTTTGTCCGGGTATTTTTTTTTTTTTTTTTTTTTGTAAAGAACCCCCAAAAATTAAAATATGGGTTTCAAAATCCAGGGGCAGCGACAGCCAAAACGACTGGGAAAAATCAATTTTCGAGAAAATCGTTTGGTTAATGCGCTAGCTTTATGCACAGATGGAGAAACAGACGTTTTGCCGACAATCGACTTTTCGGTATGAAGAACGCACAAAACGGATTCTGTCTGTATCTTAATTTTTTCTTAAAATCTTGTAAGAATAGAGTAAAATGATCTTACAAGTGTGTCATTGGTCTGATTTCCACAGTTAACTCTGAACTTTTGAAAATAATTGAATTTTTTACGGCAGCTTCTTACATCTACAAAATTTGTTTAAACATTTTATTTCTTACACATTCGCCCTTCGGCCTTTCGGGGTTATTATTTACAAAATATATATTACATGGAGAACATAAGTCTCTTCCAGGTACATCAGGGCTCAAGTACACTTACTTGAGCTTATGTTTCAATTTATATACAGTTTCTGTTTACCTTTGATACAAAAGTATACAATGAGTAAAAATACCATACTTATGAATAACACGTATATACCGTTATTACAATCACATATAATGTTTATAACCTTATTACCAGTATTTCACGGCAACTTTACGCGATCTTTTGGAAAGCGTGACAATATCCTGGATGCATAAGCTATACGGCCAAAGTTGAAGTTCTTTTGCTAGGACAAGCTTCACGCCTTAAATACAAAATTTTCGACAGTTTATTTATGTACACTTTAATGCATCTAATGTTTAATTCTCTGTGCATTAGAAATAAACAAGGGAGCTTCGGTAACCAGTCTTAGAAATTGATTTTTTTTATTTATTTCCAATTATTTCCAATTTATTAATATTTGTTTTTGCAGCGCCTCCCCTTACTCAGCACGCCTAAGTGAGCAACGGGCGAATTCTAGATTTAAAAATTGTTACTCAGTTTTCTATTCTTAATGCAGAGTTTTTATTTATTAATGGGTAAAGTTTTACCATTTTTACATAGGTTTTGTCAGCAATATCAATTATGTGGTTCTTCCATGTTAATCTCCTACCTTAACTCCTCGGTATTTGACGGGTTGGTTATTATTTAGTCAGAGAACAGGACTATTACCGACTGTTAACACTGGAGGGGTGATGAATCTTTTAAGCGAGAAAAATTCTAGCTTGTGATTTGTTTGGGTTTATCTGGATTCTCTATTTATCAGTCCATTTAATTATTGTATTTAAATCATTTTCTAGATATTCCAGGGTAATAATCAGTTCATGTTGTGAGAGGATGACAGTGCCATCTGCGAACAAGGCTATTTCGGTATCCGTTAATTCCGGAACATCGACAAGTTAAATTTTGAATAAAGTCAGTGACAATGGGGAACCTTGTGGAACTCCAGCTGAGATTCTGTATTTATCCGACGTGGTGTCATCTATTTTAATATTAAATGACCTGTTTATCAAAGAACTTGCAATTATATCTTAAAGATACTTAGGAATGCCTAGATGGCGTAATTTGTCTTTCAGTCCTGTGTGCCAGACACGGTCGAACGCTTTAGTAACATCTAAAAACAGAGCGATTTTCTCGTGAAAACCCTTCACAATCAAATCCGTAATTCTTAAAATTTGGTGTTCAGTCGAATGATTTGCCCTAAAGCCCAACTAGGCATCAGGTATGACGTTCGTAGCGTATAACCTTTCATTTAACCGAGCACAAATCAGTTTAACACTTCAGCTAATAATGGTAATATGCTAATTGGCCTGTAGTTGCCTAGTAGTTGTGAACATTTATTTGTTTTTTTTTATTGGAACTACAAAATTGAAGAGAGACATATTTACTTCAAGTACCTCTTTTTCTCAATAATATTAGCTAGTGGTGCTACTGAATGACACAAACTTTCCTGTACTAGTTAGTTTTCTAATTTCTTTGGTCTGGGCTTACTTTTCGATCTTCCTCATCCATTTTCCAGATACCATCTTTCGCCTCATAAAGTGATTTTTTAAAAAGTTATAAATTTTTTATCAAATTTATATCTTTACACAGAAATCTGAGTTTTTTGAGTCTGAGTCTCTTTCGAGTTTTTGAAAAACTTTATTGGAAGTCCTGTGAAGCACTTTCACTAACAAATGCAATAATGTATTCAAATCGCCGGAAGTGTGCATATTAACAGCGTGAGAGATATTTAAAATAATATTACATTTTGTTAATTTTTGAAGAAAAACCAACAAAATAATACAGCATAATGAATTTTATGTCGTCTTAAACAGTGCAAAAACTATCCACAAGACAAATTTGAAGAAAAATATTGGAGAGGCTTTGAGAAAATCTCTTCCAAGAGACCCCGCCTTAAAGTACGAGTAGCACTGACCGTGAGGGGAGGAATTTTGTGTGCTCTTACGAGGGTCGCTACGAAAGTTTTGAGATACACAAAAACTAAGAAACTTGAAATAATGTTGATGTTTTCTCGAAATACTCGCCAAGACACTCTATACATTTTTACATTCTCGTAAACCAAGTTTCAAAACAGTTTTACCAATCATTTTCCTCGAGTGCTAAAAGTTCAGTTTTGAAGCATCAACAGCTTTTTCAGGGCTTGAGAACCTCCTTCCTCGCATGTGACTTTTGAGTGTAGAGAACAGAAAATTATCTCATGGGCCAGGTCAGGACTTACGGTGAGGGAGTCATTAGCTTAACCTCTGTTGACTCCAGAAACTGAATTGTGAGGTTGGCCGTGTGTGCAGACTCATTGCAATGGTGCAGGACGATTTCCCCGCAGTCGTGCCTTCGATCGCCGTTCTTAAAGCTTGGCGAAAACGTTTGGTTTACTTTTGGAAAACGTTTGGTAGGCTGAAACGTAACCATGCCATGTTCGACGTATAACATCCATTTGTAGTCCTGGATGTCGTTGACCTGGCCAGTTGTTCCGATCTTGCTTCAGGGGTGAAGGTCGTCTGTCCGGGAAGGTTGGCCGACTCGGGGTCTCCAAGTGGCGATGTGAGCCCCGGTGGTAGGTAGAGTTCGTCGGGCGCTACCGCACCCTCACGCCATACAACTCACGGCAGTCTGACAAACGAGTTTTTTCCTCCGCGCACTTTAATATTGAAGCAGCAGGTGTTCATAGTTCATGTTCTTTTTCCCATTTCGCAAAATACACCGGAATAGTAGTGATCGGATAACAGCTTTATATTTTTTACTGTCCTTCAATCAGGGAATTATGCAAGCAAAAATGTTATGACAAGAAACAACACATTTGTTCTTCGGCGGCACCTATGAGAACAAAATGGTAAAATTTGAATATTTTCCTGTCACCTCTGATTTCACGACGCTGCGAACATTAAAATAAAGTGTTCAATACGACTGACGCGTCTGTCGCCAGTCAACCAAAAAGTGCCCCTTACGACAGTCAAACGAAAAGTGCTCCTTACGACAGTGAAACGAGAAGTGCCCTTCTGCAGCCGCTGGAGAATTTCCTCCACCTCTGCTCCCTCCACACTTTTATTCCAGAAAGTTCTAGACTGAATGAACACGCGTGGCCATTGGCTCAAGCTTACTACGCTGCAAATAAACCTCGACCAATCATAGAAGGCGTCTTAGGGGTTTCTTCTGGAAAATTTTATTATTGCCGTCCTTGTTTCTCACACTGTTTATAAAATGCTCGTGGCTCTGCTGCGTACTTTGTCGTTGTCGGTGCCCCCAAACTTTCCATTAGTGAAAGTTAATCATCGCCAAGTTCTACGGACATGGGAGTGCAAGCTGGGCGAAGGGTGCAGTTGCCTCTTTTGCAGGCACACGGCCATTGTAACGAGAGGGGATGGGGTCTCGACGGGCGCCATCGAAATCGTCAAAAGTTCTCGAGTCCGTCGTTTTTACGTCGCATTTCGCAAGAACTAAATACCTGTATTTTAATAAATTTTAATCAAAATTCAGTGACGCCACAATAGACATTTGGTCGCTAATGGAAACTAAAAAGGAAGAGGAATTGAAATCTACAGCAAATATATCCATATTTATAGTCGTGTAATCAAAGACAATATGGCTAAATGAGAAGTATCAGTAGCAGTCCACAAAAAAAGAGAAAAAATTTAATAACCTGAAATTAGATCAATGAGAGACTGCTAGCAGAGGAGTGAGATATATTTGGTCATACTGTAGTAATTGTATCAGCATATGCTCCAACTGAAGATACAACAGAAGGGAAGGGATTCATTTGAAGATGAGCTAGTTGCAATTTTAGAAGACACTCCTTCAAGTAATGTATAGAAAAAATGATCAAACCTATAGAGGAACCTTTCAGAAGGCGTTTTAATTTTAGAACAGATGCGTGGCAATGTTTTTCGTATCTCATAGATAACAGAGTCCTTGATGTAACTCCTAATACAAGAAATTACGAAGCATTTATCCACATTGTTCAAGAATGCTCTCGACAGAGTATCCCTAGAGGATGCTGAAAAATTACGTGCCAGGACTCATAGAGGAGGGAACCAACTTATATAAAGAATACAGCCGTCTGTTTCATGAAGGTGCTTTTTCTGAAGAGACAAAAGCGGCAGGGAAAAACCTCGAAAATTTCTCTCTACCTCCAGAAGAGAAACGTGGTGCAACATGGTCGAGAATATCGACCTTACACGCAACAGTAAAAAAGTCTGGTAAGCTATTCGGAAACACTCCTACGACTCCACACAACCCAAGTTCCCCGTCACGCCTGACCACGTTGCCCACCAATTACTGCTGAACAGCAAACGTCAGTCAACCCGGTCACAGACATAACAAAGAGAAAATAATAAGAAGTCCTGCCTCAGAGATTAACTCCATTAGTGCTCCAATCAGCACTCATGAAACCAAATTGAACATAAAAAGCCCCCGAAACGGTAAGGCGGGTGGCATGGACAACATTTTTACAGAACAGTTAAAACATCTTGGCGAGAAAGCACTTATATGGTTAACGAACATGTTCAATTCTTATCTCAAAACAAACCAAATTCCAAAGCTTTGGAGAAAATCTAAAGTGACTGCTTAGCTAAAACCCGGAAAACCTCTGGATAACCCAAAAAAATTACCATCCAATATCGCCCCTATGTTATACGTACAAGCTGTTCGAAAGGATTCTGTTGATCAGACTAACCCCAATCATAGAAGAGAAACTCATTCCAAAACAGGCAGGATTCAGACCGGGGCGATCCTGTACGAGACAGCTCCTTAACCTAAACCAACACATATAGAACGGCAAAGAACATATGTAAATTGGAGAAACAACACTGGATGTTCTTTTCGCGGATAACTTGTCATCATGGGTAAGTATGAACAGGATATTACTTATGTACAGAAAAGTAAAACAATAATTACCAAAATGGGGATTGCAAATAAATGTGTCCAAAACGAAGTATATGAAATAGGAGAATATGGAAATGATAAACTACAATTATTCGATGATTTTTAATATTAGGCTTCACAGTTTTAAAAGAGGGCACAAGTAATAGGATAATAATAAGATAAATCAAGGGAAACTAGTCATAAACATGGTAAATCCAATTCTGAGGAACTCCCAGTTATCAAAGAAAGCTATAAACAGAGCCATAATAGAAAGTATTGTCACATATTGCTCGTAAGTATAGCAAACATAATATAATAAAATAATAATAATAATAAAAATAATAATAATAAAATAAAAATAAAAAAATAAATAAATAACAAAAAAACAAATATAACAACCACACACACACACACACAAACAAACAAACAAGAAGAGCTTATTGACGATTCAAATGGACATTTTGAGACGGAGTTGCAGAATTACATGATGAAGAAATTAAGGAGAAAATGAACATTCAAAAGGATATAATTGCTACTCTAGAACGAAAGCAGCTTCAATGGTAGGGACATCTGCTGAGAATGCCAGAAGTCAGGTGCTCACACTAGAATAGACCATATAGAAGTGAGGTGGCCCACACCATATAGAAGACGTTAGTGCAGACCATGGGAACAAGGAATACTGACTGCGAAGGCGACAAGAAATTTGACAGAGGAAGATGTAGTGGATAGAGAAGGCTGGAGGAAAGGCTAGAAAGAGGAACCATGCATACTTCTAGTTAAGTTTACATTGCACGTATAAATATATTATTTTATGTTTGTATGTATTACATAACAGCTAAATCCTTGCAAACCTATGGAAGTAACCATTAGTAATCCTTTATTAAAATGTTCATGTTTTTATAATTCCATTGCGTTTTTTTACATTATAATATCTGTCATTTAGCTTATTTTTAATTCTTGTGAACCTATACTTGATAGATCTAGCTTTAACGAGAGTGTAGGGGTCTATCAACATTCTCAAAACAATATCATCACTGTCGAATCGAATCAAACATCATCATTGAAATCTTTGGTGGCTACCATTGCAGGGTTCTCCAATGTTCAGGATGCTACCAATTCTCCAAGAGGTTTTTAGATTCATTAAAGTTTAGGGGAAATATGTTTGGGTTCCCTTAAATTTTTCCTTATGGGTTCCAAGTTCTTCAGAACTTCGTCTAGCCCTTGTAAAGCAGCCAAACTCGTTTTGTACGAACAAACTTCACACGAGATTGTCCGGAAATCGAACCCGGACCTCCTTGCTGAAAGGAGAGCTACTTCTCTCTGAACTACCGAGCCTACTTGTTTTTTCTTTGGTGATTTTGAAGCATCACTACTCATCAATTTGCATTTATTCGTGTTTATTGCCTCTTGTGAAGATGTTTCTAAGGGTGGTGCTCTTTTCTGAATATCAGGGAAACCAGTTGTGTAAAACAATCTCTTCTGCTAATTTCTGGGAACTCGGAGTTACACACAAATTGTTACGCGCACAATACAGCGATGTGTGTGTACAACGGTCGGCAGTGAACTGTCGGCGTGTTGTTGTCAGCACTTAATAAAGCAAGAATTGAAGTTTAAATTTAGATTTAGATTTATCCAGCCAAAAAAACTGCATGTGACGCAAATATTATCTGCGCACGTTTTCTTGACTTCCAGAATACCTTCCCATCATTTTAACATATAAATAGTTGGATGATGAGTAAAAGTTTAAAATAAATAAATAAAAATTAATTTTAAAAAATCGCGAGATTAGCAATATTTGAATAAAATAGACATTTTCGTTTCCGAATTATAGAAAACTTATTTGCATCGGTAAACGAATAACAAGTATGATTTTTCTGCATTGCTAACAAAATGGTAACTCGCTCTTACCTCTGCACCTATCATTACAAGTAAAAGGAGAGATCAACAAAACGTGTGCATAGTGAAGCTACATTTACGTCCAGAAGCAAAACAAGGGGCCATCTCAGCATTTGCTCAATGGATCAGGGAAACTGGACAAAAACCTGATCGAGATGGGGTTCATTGACGCGGAAGCTGAAGTATATTATTTGGTACAAACATATTAAGTCTTTAAAAAAATATACAATACAAATGTTAACCAATTCAATACATTTCGCCGTTTTGTTAAAATAAACATTATTTATCTTTTTGATAATCAGTGTAGTCTCTAATGGTATAGAAACAGTAATGCAGCAGAAAATATTTTAAATTTTAACTTAAATTTGTGAACCGACTTCAATTGTTTAATGCCATCTGGCAATGCGTTGTAAAGTAACGTACATGTATCGTATGTGGATTTCTGTTAGTGAGCTGTTGATACTGACACTTGATGAACGTGATTATTACGACGTATGTTGTAATTACAAATATCAGTATTGCATGAATATATGTTCCCACCGTTAAGTGAGTCACTTTTAACAAATATTACTTATTTGTAACTAAATAGGCAAGGCAGTGGTAAGATTCCAAGCTCAATGAAGAGAGGATTGCAGAGATCATGCGGATGTCATTTTTTCATTATTCGAATAATTTTCTTTTGCAACCTAAAGGTCTGAGTACTACATGATGAGTTTCTCTAGAATATTATACCATATCTCAGGCGGGAATGTTCATTTGCAAAATACACGCAACGAGCATGAAGGCTGACAGAATTTGATAGAATTCTGAATGCGTAACATAATGAACCTAATTTAGTGTTTAATTTTGTTATATGTACATTCCGTTTGAGGTTTAAATAAATTGACAGACCTAGAAATTTTGTAATCTGAACATCAGCTAAATGCATATTAGTCATTTTCAATGGAGCATGCGATTGCTATTTATAGTACTTTTAGTATAGTATTTTTATTTCTATTATTAGTTTATTTGAGATTACATTTTACAACGCAGTAGCACTGTCAGCTTTGGCAAGCAAATGCAAACACTTTCCAAAAATATATAAAAGTAATTATTAAATACTAGTGTTTTGTAATATTCTCCAATCTGCTTTTTTTTACACGAATTACACGTTACTCCTTGTCTGAACATCTAATACTAAATGCTCCATACTTTTTCACACCGAAAACATTTCCCCAAATTCTCTTACTAATCGAAGAAAAAACGTTTCGTTTCCATCTTTTGACGTTAAAAAACATAAATAAATGAAACAAAGTCTCATGGTACCATGTCAATGTACAACAAAGAGAACAATTGAAAAGAATTTTTCATTTCATTATCTTATCTCATATCTCATTATAAAACTTAAAAGTTTTTAATAATGTGGATCAGTATTTTTATTTCAAAAATGTTTATAAAATGTCTTTGGTCAACATATATTACAAAACTATTAGAAAAATATCATATTTGCAATTACATAATATAATTTAAATTGTAAATTTCAGTATTTTCTTCGCCTTTACAAATTTATCAATAACAGTAGAAACATTTTATTTCATTAAGATGTTTTTTCGTGCTCAATCGACTTTAATTATGCAGACAGTATTGTGACATTGTGGTTCGTAAATAATGTTTAATCAGCTTTAAATTTGGAAACTTTTTTTCGGCTCTGAGGATGACAGAAAGTGTCAATTGGGACAATCAGAAAAATTGTTAATAAGTAGAAATGTTCAGATATTAATACAGTTGCAAGATCTTTAACAGATCTTAGTTTTGAAATTTGACATTTTTAACAAATGCGCAAAGTGAGACAAGTTTTTCATAACGCCAGCAGGGTGTTTTGATTGTCATTTTTGTGCTTCTTCGTAAATTGCATCGTTCGAAAGAGCTATTACAACTTGTGGGTGAAACATATGAATGACGATATCTAGGTATCCGTAGTAAATATTAAGTTTGTAATTTTGTTGGCCCTCAGTGAGTCGTGGGTCTTTGCAATGACATAATGTTGTTTAATTTTTTTCACTCGTTCATTGTTAAATTTCACCTGCACTTTTCAGACTGGATAATTATATTGAATCATTTTTCATATCATCATCAGACATTCCGAAAATTCCCCTTAAGCTACATCGAAAAAATTAGGTGCCTTTTGCAAATCCAAATCAGGGCTTCGAAGGCATTTCGAAACAGTGATGGTCGATTCGTAATTTCGGAATGCAGTATTAAATGAAAAAGAAATTCAAAATTTTTCATATCTTTTTCAATTTACGAGTTTCATTCATTTCAGACATTTTATTAGAAAATGGAATTTTGTTAAATACTGAAAAATATTAAAATATAATATAGCTATTAAGGAATTGTTCCGGCATGACCATCTTGTAAGCCAAAGTCGTTCCAGTGTAACATTATTTCGCTTTTTCTCTGAATCCATCATATTTGTTACACCGATAATGCTATGAGAAAAGAAAACATGACTTCCTTCTCGCAAATAGAAAAAGTCTGAACTTCAAATATCTCATTATTAAGAATAAAATTTACATTACGAACAAATTTTCGAAAATTCAGAGAGTTCAACGAAAACGAGACCAAAATCAGTTTTAACCGCCTCTTCTATAAGTGGAAACAATTTGAGAAATGAGAGAAAGTTGAGAATACAATTTTTTTTAGAAATTGCGTAAATTTCAAACACAAATCACATAAAACAACTAGTTTTTGCAATTTGCAAACAACCTGTACATAACTCTTTTTAAAGAGCTTATTTCTTAGAACAGACTTTGTTTAAAGCAAAAATCACTATCATAAATTTTATAGTTTTGAAATATTAACTTTTTGCAATTTTCGAAAATACGGTGAATTCAAAGAATGGGACAAGCACCATATTTTTTTATACCCATTGATGCATACGATAAAAATTAAAGAAAACATTTGGGACGATTTGGGGAGAAAAAAATGTTTAAAAAATGTAGTACTTGCCTATATTTCGCGCAAAATTACACGAACACTATTCATATTTTCGAAAAATCAAATAGGACCTTATTTCAAGATCTGTCTCTAAACAACATATTTCGTTGGTTGAATGTTATGGTCACTCACAACATTACGCTTTTGCAATAAAAAAAAAAAAAAAACTCCTGTACGCTAGCCGAGGTCAGACTCGGTGTACAAAGCACTCGCTTCGTCGGGAATCGCAGCAACTTTGCTTGAAGGTGGTCGAACAGCCCATTCAGCATTAAAATTGCCATTAAATATGCAAAGCAATGAAACTTTTACCTGCAACATTTCGAAGAACTCTGCAATGGCAAAGGTCTTGCAGCAATGTAAATTAATTATTTGGGATGAATGCACGATCGCACATAAAAAATCTTTGGAGGCTTTAGACAGAACCTTAAAAGATCTACGGAGCAATCATAACCAATTTGGTGGTGGTTTTATTAGCAGAAGATTTTCGTCAAACATTGCCAGTGATTCCACGATCAACACCAGCTGATGAACTCAGTGCACGCAATTTGTCCTCCAATTTGTGGATACATGTCAAAGTACTTCATTGAAGCAAGAATATGCGTGTCGAGTTGCAAAATGACCAATCTGGAAACATATTCTCTCAACAACTCATTGTCATTGGTAATGGCAAATATCCTATAGACATGTTGACTGGCTGCATTAACTTTCCTCAAAATTTTTGTCAGTTAACTCGATCAAAAGATGAACTTATTCAGAAGGTGTTTCCAGATGTTTCTCAAAATTACAGAAACCATGATTGGTTGAGCGAACGAGCTATATCGGCTGCAAAAAACATAGATGTAAATGAATTAAATTTAAAAATTCAAGAACAAATTACAGGCGAATCGAGGATATATAAATAAGTTGATTTGGCTACTAACCACGATGATGTAGTGAACTATCCACCAGAATTTTTCAACTCGCTGGATTTGCGAGGATTGCCACCTCACAATATTCAATTAAAGGTTGGATCGGTAGTTATAATGTTGAAGAATATCAACCAACCACGTCACGCAACGGCACGATAAAACGGTTAACATAAAAAAATTACTAAACAACGTGATAGAAGCAACTATACTGAAAGGAAAGTATAAAGGAGAAGACGTTCTCATACCGCGCATCCCAATGATTCCGACTGATGTGCCGTTTAACTTTAAACGACTACAGTTTCCAGTTCGGCTTGCTTTTGCTATGACCATAAACAAGTCCCAGGGCAATCATCAAGTGTTTGTGGTATTAATCTGGAAAACTCATGTTTCTCACATGGTCAATTGTATGTTGCCTGTTCCCGTGTTGGATCAGATCTGTTTGTCTATGTGCAAGGTAATCAAACAAAAATCATCGAATATCACAAAGCACTACAATGCAAATAAAACTTATTTTTGTTAATAATTATGATTCACATGATTAACAATAAAGCTATTACTTACTTTTAAATGCTTGTATATGTTTTTTTTAATTATATTTCTTATTGACAACGCCCTAACTGAAATTGAATTTGCAGGTAATGTGTTACATAATATTTCCAATGATGAACACTATTTTTTATATGATATAAGTCAATCTCGCTTAATATTTGTTATAAACAATCAAAGCACAACAACAAATACGGGTAATCAGTGTCAGTACAGACGGTGTTGCCAGCCGCTACAATGAGCAAGATGTCATTATTATACTACATGCATTTTAAAAAGTCGTCAGAGGGTAAGTAATGAAAGATTCCCTTCTCATTTCAATCGGTCTGAATCTTAGAAGCGACAAAAATATTAAATGAAATGGTTCAAAATTTTGCAAGATATTATTTATTTTGAAATTTTGCCGCCCCCTTAAAGTGCCGCGCGGGTTGAGCCAACCCTGGCACCACCACTACGCTACTCTACTGACGGTGAAAAGTCAGAATTAAAGTTTGTGGATCCATTTTAATTGTTATTTTCTCTTTGTTACACCTCAATTCTTTAGACAGACATTTAAATTATGTATTACCAGATTGATTAGCAACTTTATTTACGTTTTGGAGCACATTGTGGTCCCATTGCCAGGTGTAAACTGCAATACATAAAGTTAGACATAAAATACCAAAAAGATAGGCAGGACAATGTTCGATTTTTAAATTTTCAATAATAATAATAATAATAATAATAATAATAATAATAAACATATTTTGAGATAAAATAATTTAAGTTGAATGGCAACTTATAATGGAGGACACAAAATCACCATTCATCAATACGAATATAACTTCAACTCAACACATATCCACAATAGAATGCGGATATAATATATATATATATATATATATATATATATATATATATATATATATATTTTAATTTGGGGAGTATTTCACACGAAGTTCCTAGAACATTTTTAAAATTTTCAAAAAATGGCACCAATTTTTTTATTTCATTTTGATCTCGAATAACGTAAAGAACGCTTACGACAATGGTGGAGGTCCAATTTTCATTAAAATCCCTGAGTTTACGAAAAGTCCAAAAAATCAACAATATTTGGACGGCTTTTTCTGCAACTACAATTATGAAGAAAAGTTTCTTATTGAAATGTGTTCATAAGAAACAGATATTCAAATAAAATTACATTCAATCTTTCGAAGATACGAGAATATTAGTGTAATTTTCCGAGAATCAAGCACTTTATAATTTTAAGCAAATATTTCTCCAGAAACTGTTCCAATTTTTTTCTTTCATTTTTTAACGTATACCTAACAGTTGCATTTCTTTTATTAAAGAATATTTGAGCGCTGATTACGGTATTCAGAAATCGTCAGTTCACTTCGATGTAATCAAGGCAAGCTTGTGTGAAATAATATTTTCTATATAACGTGCTGCAAACAGTTAAATTTATTTGTTTGTTTCATTTGTAAAAGTTAGATATGATTACTGACTACTGTTCCTGGCTATCGAAATAAAAACAGAAGTTACCACAGGAGCTTCGCTGGAATTGGATGATTTGGAGGTTTCAAATCATAACCGAGTTTTTATATTAAAAACAATTATGTATCTGAGTATTACATAACTATTTCCAATAATGCGAGAGAATGCGCTTTTGTAGCTGGTCTAGTAATTGACATGAGTATTCTACGTAATTTACTGCAACTGTACAAGCGGAATTTCGTTTACTTAACGATTTGTTAGGTTATAAGGTTTTCCCCCTGTTGTTTTCAGATAGCATTACTGTCACTTTTAAGTCGAGGTCGCCTGCGGGGGAAATTTTATGTGCCGACAAAAGTACTTTTTGTGTAAAAGTTCTTCATTTGTCAATAAAAATTCAATCTCATTTTTGTCAATATTGAGGAAACTTAGTTTTATATAAAATTTCGTAATTTTGTAAATTAAATACCTGTCAAAATGTACATAATGTATACGTAATGTAATGTACACAATTTTAATAATGTATAAAAAATTTCCTGTTATATATTCCCAGGGTCAACAGAGGACCAACGAAACTACGCTATATTATTGGCGTATCAAGAAATGACGAAAAAATATGGCCACCTTAAGGCTAAATGTACCGAAAAATACTTGAAGGAAAATTCAATAGATCGCAGCACTATCACAGGGGAATTTACTTCACCGATAACGTCTGAACCAATGGTCCGATTTTCGATCTGTAAACGGCATTTGATGCCTTTTTAAAGTAGAATTTACGCTACGAAGCCCTTTTTCCAAAAATCTAGCAAAATCTCGAATTTGAAATTAGTTCTCAAACTTTTGAGAAAAAATTTAAAAATGTGGGCTTATAACGCGGTGGCGACATGCTTCCTGAATCCAATGCCGTAACAATCATGGAAATCGGACGAATAGGAGCGTCGTAAAGTGAAATTTACGAAAACACCTCGCCCCCCTTCCCCTTCTTCGCCGTTGCGTCACCCACCCGATTGTTGGGCCCTCTGTCGGCGCGGGGGCCTGACCAGGCCAGGCGGCGTGCGGCCAGCCCCGGCGGAGCAGGCGGGACTTGCGGGATACGCAAGCCAGACAGTCGGTTTCGGCTTTCGTCTCTTTGCATCTCAGTCTATTTTTCCACAGATACCAAATTAGAGATGCTGTACTACCATTACTGACTGAGGTAAATGGTCTGTAATGGTATTACATAAGTATATTTTTCACATATTTTCCGTCTTCCTTCGAATACGAACTTAAAATTGTTTGAGGCAATACTCAAAATATCGATTCTCATTTGGAACAGGTTTTTTAAAAAAATAACTAATTTTGTAAATATAACCATTATTCCATCTCCTCACATCTTATTTGAGATATATTTTACTTCTA
>BOPP01000019.1:214091-229736 GCA_017312745.1 Gryllus bimaculatus | reverse complement strand
ATATATATATATATATATATATATATATATATATATATATATATATATATGTATTACTCTATGCCCATGTACTACTTATAAGTACAATAATGTGAACAAATGGCCGCTGATACAAATAATAGTGACTTGAGAGGCAAGTAAAAAAATACATTTTATTTTTGGGAAAACACCTGAATAGAGCAACATGTCAATACATATTATGTCATATTGTACAGTACATTTATTACTATCCCTACCAGAAAGTTAAAGAATAAAATGGGAGCCGTTTTTGAAATATTATTTTTGTCATTTTTTAAAATTGCGCATATTGCACGCAAAATTGCGCGAAAACCACTAAAATTTTCAAACCAATGTACGTATCATTACTGAAAGAACTGACTACGGAGAACACAATTTATATGAAGGAAAACCTCTATCTTTAATTTTGTAGTTGTAGGAAGTCAACGAAAAAAATCACACTTTCAAACATTAGTATCCTGTGATATGACACCCCTTTAAGTTAAGTTGAAGTAACAACCTCATTTCAATACATGACAAATCCATATTTTCAAATCTTACATAATACAAAAAATATGAAATTGCGGAAGAATGCCAAGCAGAGCTCAGGGAAACCTGCAACAGTTTTGAAAATATTTGGAATATTGTTCGTATCATTAAATACTAAGATCCTTTCCTTCCCAGGGCGTGCGCTAGCTGGGGGAACGCTGCGTGACCTTGTATGGCGGACGTATGGCGCAAGAGTAGCGAATATTGAAGTAAACGAGGGCGTGAGGAGCCGGGAGCGTAGGAAGAAGCATAAGCGCCGATTCCGTGGTCAGCGATCGAACGAGAAGCAAGCTTGGCGCAAGCCGCGACTGAGAGCGCTGTTGCAAAGGTAAATTTTGTAACGGGTGCCTAGAGCAGGCAAAACCGCAAGCACGCTAGAGCAGCGACAGAAGCACTGAATTCAATGACTCATTTCAAAATTTACATAATCACCTAGATTTTGTTACGAACTATATCACAACAAATACTGGGAAAAGAAAACCTTGTAAGCCAGTGTGTGAAGTCACAAGGTGTAGCCCTTGTAAGGCGAATGTAATACATTTCTTTTGTGCTTCGTGTTGCCAAGGAAAGTTTTGTAAATAGCCGTGTAATACATTTTCATTTACAAATAATATTCCCAAGCGAATTAATTATTAAGTAATTTTGGTCATTATATGTAATTTGTGTGGGTCTTTTGAGCCAAAGGAGTAGTATTAAGGTGGTTAGAGCGAAATAAGTGTTATGTTTAACATGCCTTTTTTATTGTATTAATCGAAAGATGAGAGGTTCATCTATGTTCTGGTAGATCTCGATTTCACCGTCCAGATTTTGCGTAACGAGACCGTAAAGTTTGCTGTTTTAACATGAGCTCTTATGGGGACCCGAGTGATCTGACCTGAAATTTTAAAATTGTGAGAAAATTAACTGTTGAACATGCTTTTAAAAACTTTTCTTTTGGTAGCTAGCATCTCGAAGAATCAACATGCGCAATTTGAAGGAAATTACCGTTTCAAATAGGAGAAATTTGCAAAATTGCCTAAATCAGTCCAAAGGGAGGTTCGCGCGCTTCCTAGAGGTTCGGGACAGTGACACGCATCTCGGCAACACCGCGCACACAACGCGCTTTATTCAATCGAGTGACAAGACCTAACAGGAGTTCGTACATTCCTCTGGATCTTCTGGGATCAATTATGATATCATCACTCCTGGAGAACATAGCGTTTGATAGTAACCAGATATTAAGAAATTTGGAATTTTATGGATATAACCTTTAATGCGATCTGAATGAAATTTTAATTCAATTAATATTCCCAAGGAGTCACTTTGATACTACTCCCTTAGAAAATGGGTGATCTTGAGAGTTTATAGAATTTTTTTAAACATTCAGTACAGTATTATTGTTTTGTATTGTGCCGTACGTCAGGTTCTTGCTCCTGAACAATAATTATTTATTCAATTCTTCGAAAAGTATTCATATTCTCTTTTTTATTATGGAGATACACAGTGAGTTACCATTGTCTTTTGCACCACAGATGCTTACATGCTTACTCAAAGCAACAATCTTTAGCATAGATCAGCACCTCAAACAGTATTGCTACTGAGTGGGCATTTAATTCAGAGAGAGACTTTGCAGTGACTTCAAATGTGTTGCAATGATAAAATACTGTTTTTCTGGTGATAATAAAATGCTGGGATTAAATAAAAACATTTTATGAAATGTTATGGTAACCATTCAATGTGTAGGTGAATACAGAGCAGGATTTCCTCCTAGCAAAATTAGGCTTGGGACTCCCATCTTCCTGCCCGTGTTTTTAAAATAAATATTAAAAACTTCATAAAATGTTTTTATTTGAATAATAAAATAGTTTACTGAACAACAATATTTGATTTTAAAAAAATTGCATTGAACAGTAAGAAACCAAACATGTATTTGTAAATGATAAATTTAAAAAGCAATTTCTACTTTAAAAGCAATTTGTTAATTTAAATCTGTATTGGAACAATGATTTATATGCTGCATTTTAACATGAGCATAAGAGCTCATGGAACAATGATTCTATCATAATTACTGTTTTTTGGATTCATTCATAATTAGTTTTAATGATTTTTTGTATGAGTGCCCAGTATAGTTCTGTGCTTGAAGGTCTATAGTATTTAAATCCGCTTAGGCAAATTTAATAATTACATTTATAATTAATAATTACATTTTATTGAAATTGTAAGAGGAATGAATAAATCAAGCCTTTGGTAGTTTTAGTATTTTAATAGAAACTCCTTTTCTCTTCAGCACTATATTTTATCTAATTGTTTGCATTTCTTGAACAATAATAATGGATTTTGAATATTTCTCATCTTATTTTCAAAACATTTAAACCAATGAACTATGCCACTTATAAATCTCTTTTGGAGATTTTATCTACAACAATGGTATAATTTTATTATTGAAGGTCTCAATAATACAGCTCTCGGAATTATCTGATACAGTATTTTCATTTCATCAGCTTTAACTTGATATGTACTTTACATAATAATTTGTATCAAAATCAATATCACAACATGATATAAAATTATGCTGAAAACCAAATAGTTTCTATGAATTATATAACCGCACCGCTGGAAATAATGCAGCATATTGCAATTGCTAAAATATTTCCTAAAATTTCAATCAAAACTATTAAAACATTAAAAATTGATCATGAAGTTTAATTAACTAAGCAAAAATAAAATAGGGGAATAACAGAAAGAACAATAAATATATTGTGATAAGAAGGATAATAAGGAGCAGTAGAAGTCAATGATTACGATTTCTGTAAAGTTAAAAATAACGCTTTATGCAATGTTGGAGAGAACTAAACTTTTGATCTTGTTGTTAAGTGATCGAATAATCTAAGATTTGCCCTACTATTGGTTCAGGTAATTCAAGAAATAAAAATTAGAGAGAAACAAATATTGAAAACATATTTGGAAAATTTTTATTACCTCGCTGTTCTAGTGATATTGGGGGAATTATTTCGTTATCTCGCAAATTCCGCTTTGAAAATAAACCTTCTCAGATGGAGATATTTACCGCGTGTCGACCAGGCAACGAACAGTATTCAAAGCGAATCAAAGCAACGAAACTTTAAAGAAGCCTGTGCCCTGAGCAGTCTTGCCGATCTCAAAGACATTACGGCGTTACCCAATTTATTGAAGACTCTTCGCCTCACTGAAACATTGAAATGTTTGCCATTATTAGCAATTACTTCGCAAATATTTATAGATATGTGTCTATAACGTTACGTTTAATGATTTTGCTCTTATTGTGTGTTAGTGTTTTTTATGTTCAATCTTATGCTTCAATTTTTCATTCCGTGGCCACACGATCTGTTGGTACTAGATAAGAAACTAGTCATTGGTAGCTCTTTATGTGGTATTAAAATATTTTTATTTTACATCTATTAAAAAAAATAATTCAAATAATTGAATAAAACTCAATATAGAAGTGCTATTTGGTTTATGTAGATCCCACAATACCCACTTATCTCACAAATAATTATTTTTCAACGTATTATGGCCACTATCCACTATCTCGCTCTAACCACATTAAATAGAAATAACGTCACTGTGCTTTGTAATAATTGAGAAAGGTAAAATTAACATTTTGAGTATTTTCAAACGGCGCTGGCCAAGCAGTAATTACCGTATACGCGCAATTTTGAAATGCAATTTAATTACGAGGAAATATTTCAATGTTTAAGTGTGCAAAGTTTTCAAGGTGTTGAAAAGGGTGATTTGATTCTGTATATTTGTGTTTTATTTGCCATTTGTTTTTTATGTTTTTTTCAGTGCTTATTTGTGGTAATATTCTAGAAAGAATATTATACGCACTGATTCACCTAATTCTGTTTTGGAGTAAAACTTGCTCATTGCTCAAAGAACCTGCTCCATGAGATTTCAAAACTCAAATTGAGCATTCGGTTGGCAACTTTTACTTTTAAACATTTTACTTTCTCGCACTTTTAACGTAAGAAGAAAAAGTTATGTAATAATGCGGCGAATTTTCGACACAAAAACTTATTGTTGGGCTCTGGTAAGGAAAAAGTGGATAAATCCAATTGCTAAATCTAGAAAAAAGTCCTCTAACATGTGGTGTAACCTGAATCCATGTTTTGCGCGTCCTTGATACCGAAAAATCGATTGTCGGCAAAACGTCTGGCCGTCTGTGTGCACAACGCTAGCGCATAAACCGTTCAGCCGATTTTCTCCAAAATTGATATTTCCCCATCGTTCTAGCAGATGTCGCAGACCCTAGAATTTGAATCAGAAATTTTAATTTTGGGAGTGCATTACATTAAGCCTCTGAGACATTTTCAATATTTAAAAAAAAAATGCTCCCATTTATTTATTACATTTAGTTGTTGAATAGTGCAAAGGACCTGTAAAAGAATGGTGCAGGTCTAATTTTCGTTGAGATCGCCTATTTATCGAAAATTCTAAGAAAAAAATTTAAACTTCAAAATTGGAGATAAAGTTTTTTATCTCTGACAAAGTCTGTTGTACCAAATTAGCACTTCAAAAACGGACATGTAGATTTTAAAAAAAAAAACAGTAGTTTTGGATATTTTGTAATGGAAATTTACAAACACAAATTTCTCTAAATCCGCTCCAATTTTTTTCTTTAAATTTTCTACACATATGTAATAAGAACGGTAATAAATATGAATAAGAAATTGTCTCATTTTCAGGCATTGCTCTTTTTTTTCGAAAATTGCAAAAAACTTTTCAAAACTACAAAATTGAAGATAGTGATTTTTGTCTCAGACAAAGTCTGGTGTACAAAATTAGCTCTTCAAAAAAGGTCATGTACAATTTTTTGAAAAAATGAGTAATTTTGTGTAATTTCTGCTTGAATTTAATGAAATTTATACATTAACTACGGGTCACGAGAAAAACTGAATGAATGATATGAAAACTAATTTAATTTTAATCATAATTTCGTATTGAAAATGACAATATTTTTTTTCTATTTTTGCTTTCCATAATTCTGCAGTTTGTATTCTCAATGTATTGGTGTACGAGTACATAAAGTTGACGCTCTGCATGCGGTGTAATGGCTGAAGTTCCTTCATACCGGAGCCAAATAATTCTTAAAGAGTTGTGTTATTTTGGCCATCATTCATAAAATTATGTTATTGTCCAGTTTAAGATAAACAACCATGGAGTCAGGGGCGATTCCAACTGATTATTTTGGAGTGGGCCATCGTAGATTTTTGTACAATAATAAACATATTTGTTATTATATTGTATATTATTTACCCACTGTAGACATGATACTATACAATATTATTGTTTAAAAATGCATAATTCGAACATAAATATTAAAATCAATTTGGCCAAATAAAGGAAGGTAAACAAAATATTTAGGCTATTTGTGGGGAGGGGGGACATGTCCCTTCCCTGGATCCACCAGTGTGTGGAGTACCAGCAACATCACCTAGAAACTGTATATCTAGGTGATAGTATATTCAGGTGATTAATAATGTAATTCATTTAATTAAGATGGTAAATATTCATTAATTAATGGCAGAAGTAATATCCAGGTGATTAATTTGTAATATTTATTAACTTGAGCATTTCTTTCAGGGCCTCACCCATTCTAATTTCTAAGATTTATCTTGATAGATACGAGCGCGGTGTCACTGACTTCTATTTTTCTTTTAATTATAATATGCACAATAAAATGGGATATTATCTCACTTATTAATGTTTATTGATTGTCTATTTAGTTGATATTTATTTTTCGTACCTTTTAATTAGAGACAACCATTGGATAGATTAAATCAGAAACACGTCACTTGAAAACATTTATTTGGATTTCTTGGTCACCACACTTCGACCCACTTGTAGTAATTTCGCCTACTACGGCATCATTGCACTGCACTTAAAAGCTCCAGTTTTTTCGTTATATCAGAACGTAATATTGAGAGTTAATGATTTAATTAGAAATTACAAAAGACTTAAAGTCAGTGACATTCGTTACGTTGTTTACATCTGACGTTTTTTCGAGTATTTGTAATTATTTTTGTGTTTAAAGAATGTAATGCTGCAGGACCAAGAAATTATTTGTCAGCTACTATGTTTTTACGAATAGTAAAGTGATTGACAATTGCATTATATTTAAAAATTAATTGTTTGAAGCGATGAGAAAATAAAACATTTGTATACGGTAATGAATTCGTTGTTTTGAATGCATTCATATATTGGATGGCATTTATTTCTGGATGGTCCATTTATTTGTGAAATAATCCTTGCTCGTCTGAATGATGGGCTGGGAATAAAAAAATGTATAATAGTTTTCGTTCGTTAATATTTTTTTCAAAAATAACGTACAAACTTTGCAGTAAAGATGAAACGTTTTAGCTGACTCTCTACTTTACTGCTCTCCAGGGCATCTACAACTGTTTAATTTCTTAATGAATTATGAAGACACTAATTATTTTTATTTGGTTGTAAATCTTCATTTGAAAGAATATAAAGCATTTAAGAATGAACTTAAAATTTCTTGGAGTCACGGAGAAAAATAATTGTATGTATTCGAAACAAGCTACAGTGTTCCATAAAGAACGCCTTAAGCCCGCTATACAGGGTCATTTTTGCATCATTTTTCTGTACAGAAAGTGGATGGAAAAAGGATGGCGTTGTTTCTTACGGAAACTGGATGAACTGATCCCGATGTTATACACCGATTTCATTTCTGCCTCTGTAGCCAATCGTTGATGAAAATACTTCCTCCACACGCCGCAAAAAGCGCTGGAAGTTTAAACAGTTGAACATCCACGTACGTAAACCAATGCCAATACGCGGAAAGAATGATGAAGGGTACGTATTCGCCCAGTTGCCAAGTGGTAGATATCGTGTTTGAAGTATTTGATTTTTGATTGAAGTGGAAAGGAAAAGCAGTGTGACCACTCAACTCACGAAATTCACCAACCAAACAGCACAAACGCTCTAACGTTTCGAAACAACTCTTCCAGGCACGGAATCAAAAATTCCATGAGAGTAACAACCAAGAGCGCCATAGTCAAACTGGATGCCAATTTGTTACGCGAAAAAATGAAGCATGCTTCATTTTACGTACAAATTGCATCCAGTCTGGTCAGTAACTTGTCTGTACCGACGAAAAATGATCGTGTAAAGCGGGCTTTACAAGAAATTTCATAAAACTACAATGCAAACTGAAAACAGTTCTATGTACGGCAAAAATGGCGCTTTTAGCAAGAAGTGAAAAGAAAATATGTGCCCATTGTTATCAGCGTCCATCGCTGCATGCAAGCTTTATTGACAGCGCTCATTGACTGAGATGTGTTGATATAGAGAGAAATGCGATATAATATTATTACACAATTGATACTAAGGGGGCGATAAAGTATGTGGCCTGGCCTGAGACGAAGCTCTTCTATTTTGAAAAACATTCAGTAATTATTGAAAGCACTTTATTAGAACCGCTTGAGGCATTTTCAAAATTGTCTCAAAAATAGCTTTAATTTTTTCTTTAAATTTATTGCAATAATGGAGTCAAATACACTTAAAAATGTGTCATAGAACCTATTTTCGCCGAGACATCTGAATTTTCGATAATTGCAAAAGTTTGAATGTTTTTCGGCGACTTCCTACAACTATAAATTGGAAGATGAAGATATTTCCTTCAAGTAAATTTTGTTGTCCATAATAAGTTCTTTCATGATTATCATGTAATTTTTTTTTTTGGAAATTTTAGTAGTTTTCGCGCAATATTGCGTGTAATTTGAGAAAATTAAAAAAAAAATACAAAAACAAGATTTTCTTTCAAATGAATTTTTTCTTTAAACTTTTGGTACAGATAATAAAAAACATACAATCACAAAAATGTAATTTTTAGACTTGTCTCTCACGTCGTTAATATTTACATTGGTAGCGATTAGTTAACATTATTTTATTTACGAGTACATGTGTTTAGATTATGTCATAAAGTTTCTCGAAAACCAAGTTTTCTGTGAAAATGAGCTCAAAATTCCGCATTTTCAGAAACGCTCAAATGCTATTTTCTCAAAAATATACTTATACAACGGATAGTGCTATTTAATATGAATAAAAATAACAAAATCTGTGAAAAAGAGCTTCAAATCTCACATTTACAGTAATGCTTAAACACCATTTTCTTAAAAACGGCACCAAATTTTTCAAGGAAAATTGCTATGTAGGACAATGTTTTACTCTTCTTTAATATTCTTAAAGTAATATTTTGGATCTACAATTAGGAAACAGAATATTGAGAAAATGTCAAAAAAATGTATTTTGGGCGGTGGTAGATGGCAGCTTGAAGAGGATGTGGCAAATATAGCTAGCCCACACCAAAGAAAACAGACATCCAATATGATTATACTCTGTGCCATTCTGTAGTACCACTAGTTCTTCACTTTCATGGTCTTAAGAAAATGTCTGAATGCACATGCGCGTTAAGATTAAGCGCGAACGGGTTGGCGTGAGAAAGGATAATATACATTCTCAACAAATAATTTTGTGAATATATTGGTGCAATTCCCCAATTTCAGTACTACGAAAACAGCCTACTTCGACCCGCAAGTTAAAACGAAACGAAAATAACATTATTCTTCCAGTATCATAGAAACATTGTAATTTTAATCAATCAACACTGATACCAAAAAAAATAATTTAACAAATTTATACCTCAGACTGCACTCTACAAATTTCTGAAAATAAATTGTTTGCGAAGATCTCCATTTACAATCGCTTACTTTCTTCCGAAAAAACTACAATAATTTTCTCGTCTTCTCATCTGATTACCAAATTAGTCTAAACTACGGTCCTTCTCAATTACAACTGACAAAATGCACAATTATATTGATATCAGATGTAATGACAATCATATTATAACAGTTATGAATTATTGTTATATAAGGAGTATTTTATATTTTTAATCGAGTTATTATATCTCGAGTTAATACTAAATACATCACTTTTTCCTTTCCAACGAATAAAAAGCATGAACCAAACATGAAGCAAACCAATGAATAGTCTTGCAAGATATTGAACGATACCAGGGCTCTGTGAACGAGCTATACGTCCACGAGGGTTAACCTTTAAATTTGTCACATGAATTTCAAAAATAACCCCTTGGCAGTGAACAAACTCGTTTCCAATGCTTAAAAATTAGCAGCAAAATGCCAATGCCCTCGCAACAATTCCTTCACAAAACGCATGCTAGTATATTCACGTGAACACGCACGTCAACGTTAGTGAACGACCGGCCATTAGTTGCTAATAAGATATAGGAATTCCTTTTTCTCCAGTCACAATTTGGTCGATGTATAAAAATAGCGTACACAATGTAATACTATATTGGGTAGATTACCTTTCGTAAACTCCTCTGGACCATGTGTAGCAGCACACTAATACACCATATGCTCACACCCTGCAGCCATGTTGAATAGCTTTCGTTTATTCGGACGCGGGAAGTTTCAGATTGCCCACCGTGACATTCCGAAGGCCTAGAATTTTGTAACCTTCATAATTTACAAGGTATAAAACAATAAAAAATCATGATATGTTTATGAGCCTAGAATTTACGATATGTATGTTCGTATATCTCTACATATGTCCATTATGTAGATTGGTAAAAACTGAATTTCGGTTTTAAGAGGCCTTTTATGTCAAGAGCAATATTAATTATCGTAATAGATCCCTTACTACATACTTTTAAAATAAGATCTATTCAAAATTTATTAATATCAATATTTCCACGAAATTACCCTTCCTTTGATTTGATTGTTTTCAAATATTGTTAATCGTTATTTATGATATAACGATAACGGAAGACATGATATAAATATTGTACTTTATCCAGTGATAAAAATCCAATGTATTGTAAAGTTTCGTAAAAATTCGACTACTCATCTAGCAGAAGATAAACTGAAGAAGAGAATAGCTAATGGGAGACCCTGGATTATTACATTTGAATTCTAATAATTGTTAATAATGGGCCATGGAGAGAACATTATCTCTCTCTGCTGCAAAAATGGTATAAAGAGTAATGTATAAAAAAACAAATGGAAGCAAATCTCTCCACAGACTCCACTCAGACCAAATAATGTCCTCCAGTAAAAATCAATACAAGGAAATACCACAGACAAATTGTGTAAAATACCTTGGTCTACATCTTCATCAAAAAATGACCAGGAATACACGTATCCAAAAGAAAAGAAAAGCCCTCAAAATTAAAATTATGCAATACTATTGGCTCCTTGGCAAAAAGGCATGTCTGTCACTGGCTAATACACTATTGATTTAAAAATCCATATTAAAACCTTTCTATACCTACAGAATACAACTTAGGGGCACTGCAGCCAATTCAAACTTAGAAATACTGTAGCGATTTCAATCCCAAACTTCGGATTGCTTGCCAATGTGCTGTGGTTTGTATCAAATATTACACAATGACTTCATTATACCCACAATACACCATGAAGTCAAATTCAGTTGCAAAAAGTATCACATATACCTAGCCTTCCACTACTAACCTTTTCAGATGTTTTACTAATGCTACTCTGGATCTATCAGACCCACATGTTCTCCAGGTCATAATTTTGAAGACAATTTATGTGGTTGCATTTTCTAATAATTTACAATGAATACATGAATAACCTTATTCATTTATTATTATTATTGCATTAAATTCAACTTTTTTGCTATATAATTTCATAACTTTTTTAAACACTCCTTTTTTTCCATCTGTTGTAGTCAGAAGATAACCAAAATTAAAAATAAATAACCTTTCTATTTTAATATTACTGATTAGCTGTACTATCAATCATTGCAATTAAGAAAACACAGGTAATAAACATAATTCTATTAGAAATCCAACTTGAAGATTATGTATTTATGACTTACTTCAAAGCAACTGTGACCCACAAAATATCAGGAAAATTAAATGTCATGTAATAAAGTTCCCAGTACATGCAATAACTGAAGGAATGAATTAATACCAAAATCAATGAAGCCACTAAAAATGAGAAAAGCATACATTAATAACAAACCCTGAAAAAATAGTTTTTTCTCTTTGGATCCCTTTTGAGACCCAGGGTAGCAACAGAAAGCTACAAAACCACCCAAATTACTTAGCATTAAACTTCCAAAACAATAGCTAAGGATTAAAGAAGATTGTGCAGATATCATCTGAATCTCTTCAATAGGTTCAATCATTAAATGCAAGATACAGATACATTAAATGCAAGAATATAACAGATTGCAAATATATATATATATATATATTCAGGTAGCTAGCTTGCCTGAATACTGCTGCCATGTAAATGTAGATATCCTTGTAAATATCCCAGAAAAAAAGTACTGTATGAAACTCAATGTAAAGGGTATTAATACTCTCTAATTAAGTTTATGAACTCACCTGTGCCATATATTCCGTCATACTCATCATTACCATTGATGTGTTTTGTAAGGTTTGACTTTAGACAATCAAACAATGTGTATAAATAAGTAGTAACATTGGTCTGAGCACTAATAATTTGTCGTAATGAATTTATGGAGTAGTATGGATGTTTTAAGGATAAGTATGGAAAGGAAAACACATCATTTTATATATCTTATTTATTAAATATCATTAGACTTTTAAAAAGATAACTGCTCTCAGAACAAACCATTGCACCAATCATACAATCAAAAATGCCCATAGACCCTCTTTTATTGCATTATCTTAGGATTTCTCTGAAGTGGATGGCCTTTTGAAAGTGGAAGCCATTTCTTTAATCCCTGACATACCATTTTGTAATAGAGTAATAAGAGCCACATGATCTGGATCATTCTCATCTGTTTTTAGCAGCTTCAATACCATATCTGGAACATTTTATTAGCTTAATCAATGTTATTTTGGTTACTCTACATCTCAATATAAAGGAAAATAATTAAGATTTTGTATAGAAATTTTATAAAAAGAGAATGTTTATTTAATACAAGAAATATACTGCATACTTGAATCTAAGTGGAAGTACACATACATAAACCCATGACACATTCAAAATTGGAAACAATAATGTAAATCAAAATTAAAACAACAATAAAAACTATTAGATTATCATGTAAATTTCTTCCCATGCTTCCTTCTGGTCATAAACATGTTTCTTTTGCACATAACAAAACATAAATAAAATGATACTGCAAGCTGATAGATATAATTTCAATAATTTGTTCTATGAAACTAAAAATTCTTACCATGATACTGCTGAAACGAGTTATACATCTCTGCTGGAAGTTGAGGTTGAAGGAAAGATAGAATGTTTGATACAAATCTCCCTGAAGCATGAAGAATACTCTGGGTTAAAGTTTGAAATAGGATAAGACTGGCAATGTGAAGCACAACTGCTGGATCCTGCACAACTGATAGTTGTTCTAGTAAAGATTGACGATGAGCATATATCTGAGGCCTGAATAAAAAAAGAAAAGGAAGGTTTCAATTACATTTTGTAATACAACATGGAAAAGATAGGAGATAATTTATCTTGCAGTTATCTTTGATAACTGTACCTACAAGTTAAAAAATTATTCCCAATAAAATTGCAAAGATGCTTTTCAGCATCATCTCAGCAATATTCCAGGAATATTAGGCAGAAAACAAGTAAACAGTTTCCCTGAATCTTATTACTGTTCCAGAATAAAAAATGTTTTTTTATACACAATCATTTACAACTTCGCACATATTATAATCAATACTAATTAAACAATGCATTAATAAACTGCATTGAGAATAGTAGCTTTACTTAAAGATTCTTCATTTTCATAATTTCTCCCTTTCTCAGGCCAATAATTCAATTTGTTACTTCAATATTAGAAAGAATTATCTCATAAATATACCTGAATTTATATTCTTAACACCATTTAATAAGAAGAGAGCATTTCAACAGCTCACCTTTCTTTCCTTTTGTCTTGTTTTCGTAGGATCATATCACACAATCCAGGTCCTATGCTTGCTTCAAGGGAAGAAAGAAAATTGTCAATGGATGAGCCACTCAAAGATTTATGAAGTTTTGATAAAGGCTCCTTGGCATCATTGGGAACTTCATTAATCATTTTCAATCGCATCTGCAACAAATCAGACAGTTATTCCTAGAGTAAAAATCCCAAAGCTTTTTATTTTATTTATTTATCCTTTACAGAAGCGACTTCCTCAAGGTGATGCCCATTAATGTAGGTTGACATTGGAGAGAACGAGTCGACATCACCACACACCACCGTTCAGTTTTAGTTTATTTCTCAGACACCAACCACTAAACTCATCAATATCTTGCTGGGGAAGATGGATGTCATCAGTATTTGTTATGTAAGCTTATGTAATTGTTCAAATACACCATCATAGCGGACTCTCAATTTGGTAAGGTTGATTTTCTGATTGACAAAAGCTTCTTTGTTTCCGTTCGCATTTGTAGATCATTCCAACAGTTTGTATAAATGCTTTTAAAATATGATGCAAATAAATTGCTCACTTCAATTCCATTTTGTGCCATTCTTTCATTCCGGGTCAAAGTTGATGGAATATTTAAGTCACTCCGCTCATATTTTTGATAAATGTCCAGAAAGGGCTGCCATCTGTTTCTCATACAATTTACAAAATATCCATTCACATAACTTAATAAAAAAAATTAACAAACTCTTTTTCTCTCTCTGAATGCAAAAAGTTTGGCACACAAAAATAAATTCACAAAGAAATTTTACATTTCACTACAATTCACAAAAATTCTCTCTTCATTCACTTGCTTCACAGCACAATTTATTAAATTTCACTACACATAGCTAAACTAAAAAAAAAAAATTTAAAAACGCAATTTAAGAATATCCCCCCCCCCTCATCATTTCTTGAAGATTCTCTTAAGAACCAACAGTAGTCTGCCATTATACTTCATCCCCAAATCTCTCCTATAATTTTTTCCATCTCTTTCCGTCCTTGATCGAAAATTCTCCCAAGTGTTCATCTCTGAAATTCCCCAGCATTATTGGGGGAGGGGGGGGGGGAATTTATTGTTGTGAAAAAAATGAAGTTTGATGCTCATGTTACATCTGTTTTGAAACCTCACCAAGCCAGTCTTTCTTCATCACTTATTTAAGTTTCGAAGTCTTCATCTTTCATCAGATTCTAAGGTGCCACAAAGATGCCTTCTATAAGTTTGGCCTCTGAAAGGAAAGGAAATTTTGAACAAATACAAATGTAAAGCACAATTTTTATTCAGAGCCTTCACAAACTGTTTTATTATACGAAGCTTGATATGGAGTGGTGGCAAAATAATATTTTCATGGTTAACCAAACTACTACTTATGACATTTTATCTCCAGGATTCAAAGTATTTCTGATTGACCAATTCCTTTTGACCTGGTGCAATTCACAAGCCCTGCTATCCCATTCACACAGATAGAGGGGGAACTTAGTAAATCGTAGTTGAAGTCCCAACAATATTCCAATAACTTTCACGTCCCTGCAGACAATCTATTAGTGTTCTTGATAATTTTTTTGAAGTTCTTTCATGTTTTCATATAAATGTTTTCTTCTAAATGAACAGAATGAGATGCTGATATATTGATTTTCATTATGAAGCATACCAGCTCTGAGGCTGCGTTTCTATAAACAACCTCTATTGATCACTGACATATCTTCTTTCAATTTTTAAAGTACATCATCAATGCTGTTTTAGTACACAAACTGACCCTCTTTTGTACATTAATCAAGAAACTCTTCTTCTCTCTTTTGATAACAGTAAAACATTCTGCTTAGAGAAAACACATTTTTGTCTTTCACCCATCAGCCTAAAACCTGCACGATTCCTTTGAGAGGCCAAGAATCTTGCATCAAATCATTAAGTTCATAATTAAACAACTGAGGTCTTCTCTCTTCTTTGAAGAAATCAGTAATTTCCATTTCACTTTCACATTAGTCTGAATAATCTGAAGATTATGTACATGGCATATCGTGTCGATGTTTTGGAATAGGAATGTCATGACCATGTGGTCATACATGCGTACGTAAGTACATACATGCGTACGTAAGTACATACATGCATACGTAAGTACATACATGCGTACGTA
>BOPP01000019.1:161751-213898 GCA_017312745.1 Gryllus bimaculatus | reverse complement strand
AAGTACATACATCCGTACGTAAGTACATACATCCGTACGAACGTAAGAACATACATCCGTACGAACGTAAGAACATACATACGAACGTAAGAATATACATACAAACGTAAGAACATACATACGAACGTAAGAACATACATACGAACATAAGAACATACATACGAACGTAAGAACATACATACGAACGTAAGAACATACATAAGAACATAAGTACATACATATGTATATAAGTACATACATGCATACATATGTATGTATGTACTTGGTGAACCAACCCGTGAACATGCACAGGCCTACCGGCAACGTCCCTGCCTACATGGGGGTACATGTTGTTAGCACGTAGACATCCCCACAAGAAGTGAATTTTCTCATTGTCACTCAGTATCATATACTGGGAAATTGCAAGGAAATGCATACTATAGATTTTGCTTGACCGGGAATCGAACTTTGTATGACATAGCACAAGCTAATTTAAAACATGAAAAACTTTTGCAAATACAGTACATGAAGGTAGAAAACTAAAGTTATATAAGTAATCGAGATGAAAAGATGATTCATAATTACCCATTTCCATCACAAGTGGCAAATCGTCACAGTCTTATGCAATCAATCACTACTACAATTTGTGTAACCATGAACATCTGCAATACTTTTAATAAACAAAAAAAATTTACACGATAGAGGTGAGTGTACACAAGACAGAACGGAACAATAACAAAGACTCAAAGTGAAATTTTAGAGTTGTTTTTAGTAAACAAGTCAAGAGTATGGCTCCGCTATTATAACAACTTTTTTCTAGTTTACCAATTTTTGTTACACTTTTTACAAATTTTTATTTTATAATTTTTGTATTACATCTCTTTTTCCCCAATTTCATATACAGTCAATTCCGATTATAGTGATCTCTGATACAGTGAAGATCATAAATAAAGTCAAAAATCAAAGTCTCCACTGAGGTGAAGGTAGCGACCTGGAATGCTGACCTTACTAATGACTAGGGGGTGAATTTTGATGACCTAAAACACTACCAAAAATGATCAATAAAATGCTCTTAAAATGTTTTTAAAATGCTCTCAAAGCAACAAAAAAGGGCATTAAAAATTTAATAAAAAACAGTTCAGATGAACAACTCAAGGTGTTGAATACATCACTGATGTAATCGAGTTTTCTTCCTTATGTTCAATGGAACTCAGTTTGGTTTGGATTACTCTTCACCAGGAAATCTATCTCTAGTTATCACGAAATAGGCCAAACTGACAATGACACTTTCAGAAATCTTAGATTACACACAATGGCTGACATTACAATATCTGAGTTAAGAAAGAGAATACGCTTCTCAAGAATTCAATTGAGAACGTTTTTTGCATCTCGTAAATATTCTTTGAAGCAAGAACCATTGAAATGATATTAAAATCGTTGAAATCAGCAAAAAATGTACAAAAAGGTACAAAATGTATGGAAAAAGGTACAAAATGGCTTATTAATAGAACTGGATGAAAAAAATGTTATTTAAAACTGGATAATTTCTTCTTTTTACAACAAAACTAAGGTCTATATGAAAAAGTATTGTTCTAAAGTAAAAAGAAAAAAAAAATCCTTTTTATAATTAAAATCTACTCCCTATTGATAACCTTATGGCACTTAGTTTCATTGTGGAAACAAAGACCATGTCCTGCATGAGCTACAACTGGCGAGGGTCATGTGCGATAGCTTGTTTCAATTTCCAAGGTTGATGTTACATTCTGCGGAACAAAAAGTGTTGTGTTCATGTAGATGATACGAAGTGAATGACTGCCACAGCCCCCCTACCTGGTAGTACATCCCCCTCCCCCCGTGTATTCAGATTCATTACCTGTTTGCGTCATCCTGCTATCAAAAGACTCTCGTATGTTATTAGGTGAGTAGAAGGCCCTTCGAAGAGAGGGAGGTGTTCCAACAGTGGAAGAGGCATTGAAGGCTGTCAAGACTGCATTATGATACATTGAAGTAAGTGGACAATGCAGTATCAAGTATGGAGAGAGCACAAACTCTAGAGAAGTTACTAGGAAGGATCTAGAGAAATTACTGACAAAAAATATATGAAGCAAACAATTTAAATAATTGATTAAAGACAAATAAAGATATTGAAATTTTTAGTCCATGCTGTTAATGTATTTTGTTGTATCTCTATATCAACAAAATCTATCATTGTGGATAAATTCTATTGAATTTTGACATCAGATTTAGTGAACCTCTAATAAAGTGAACCAAAAATGTTAAGGCTCAGAAGTTCACTATAACCTGCACCTTCAATTTCACTGCTAGTTACTCACAAAAAATTACTCCTGAAATAGTATGTTACCGCTCCATTGTAAAATTACAACTAGATATATACTGAAAAAAATACATACCTCTGGAGTCATTTCTTTTGACTGGTCAAATTGAATCATATTTTCCTGAGCAATGTAGGAAAATACATCATTTGCTATATCTGTACACAAACTTTTCAGAAGATACTTGCTGAGCTGTTGTTGTAATTCATTGTCAGAAAAAACTTTGATTCCTTTGTCAAACATGCGCACATTTGAAACCAATGCATTCAATTTTTCCTGTAATTCACTATGTGTCTTTCGCCTTGTTTGTGCTGTTGATGCCATTGTACTTTCAAAAACTACTTTAGCTTCAGCGAGAGCAATTTTGTTTAAGGCACTGCAACAAATATTGTATGTTTATCAAACCTGAAGTCATTACCTAAAAGGGGCTAAAAATATTTTAGTCCATCTAGGGAATTTAAAACATAAAAAGTTACCACAAATATTCATGTCAAAACACTAATGCTTGTGTGCATAAGACAAGTATTGTTCCAGTTATAGAAGAAACACTTCTTTTAAAAATGCAGAACAAAAACGTTTAAGAAAGTATTGAATTTATACTCACGGATAAATTTGTTTTGCTATTTCTTCTACAAGTTCCTCACATTCTTCATTTTGAAAAACTTCATTTCCTGCTAACAAATTGTGAATTACAGAAAAAGAGAGTAACTCTAATTTGCCAGCAGATTGTTTAGAGGTTTTGTTTCCAGATGCAGCAGAGGAATCTCTATCATCATCACTATCCCAGTCATCTGCACCACCTTTTCCACGCAAATATTTCTTCTTTGTTGATTTAGTTTTAGTTTCACGCCCCTGCAATAAGTATGCAGCATTAGTGCATAATCCTAGGAGTTTGATTGTGTTATCGAAAGAGGTACTCTATGTAAAAAAGAAAAATTAAATTATTGTCCTAGATTAAACATTGCTGTACCCATATGTTGTGGAAAGTTTCAGTCACTGTAGAATACAGAAAGTGTGAGTAACAACACACACTCACTTGTAAAAACACAGTTGCTCAGTCCCCTCCTTCACCCTACATGCACACTCTCATTTTCATTCTTTCTCTGGGCAGACAGACCCATCAGCAAAAACCTGTGCTAAAGAATTTTGATGTTGACTGTGCTTTAAGGTTTTGTCATCTGAATGCTCAATCTATAGTTAATTCTGGTCATTTCTCTGTTTTTCCAGAAGTTTCTTTTTTTAATATTTTCATATAATGGCTATTTCTGAAACATGCTAAAGGATTATGTTCACTCAAGTATGGTCTCACTACCATCCTACAATTTGTTGCGATATGATAGGCTGCACAGGACTGGCGGTGAAGTCTTGCCTCTTGTCATAGTTCGGTTCAGTCACGCAAGTTGCTGAAGGTCTCAAGTGTGAATGACACCATATGCTGAGTACATGATGTGTGAAATTAGATAAGCTGGAACAATATTCTTGGTATTAGTTGTTTATCCTCCACCTAAAACTGGCTTTCTCTACAAGTTTTATCCAATATCAGGATCTGCCACACTTATATCCATGTACTGTTTTATTGGGCGACTTTAACATTGATTTATTGAAGGTCAGTTGGAAATACCATATGCTCACGAAATTTCTGAAGGCGCTTGATCTTCAAATTTTAATCACTGCTACTTCTCACTACACCCAAACTTCTATGACTATGCTTGAACTATGTATCATGTCCTTCCCAGGAAAAAACCTTTTTGTCAGCCAACTTATATCCCTTGATATCAATGTATCCAGGCCATTGCGTCCTGGGGTGAAGCCTGGTTATCTCAATCTCTCTGCTATTGATGCTGAGTTGTTAGAGCGTACCTTTCAACATAGACTGCCTTGTGTATCTGATGTTTTGATGATCTTGAGCTCAGAGTTGGGCAGTATCAAAAATATATGTATTTTCAATGGTAATTTGTATTTTGTATAAAAAATACAAAGTTGATCATTTATTTTGTATTTGTATCGAAAATCCTTTCTGATAGAATTTTATATTTTCAAAATACAACAATATTTTTTATTGATCTCCCATTGAAAGTTTGAATTTTAATATACAGTCACATCTGGATAACATAACAAGGTTGACAACATGAATTTTTGATATTTTGAAGCAAGTAAGTTGAAGAAAATTTAATGGCGAAGGGATTTCAAAATTTCGATTAACATATTTTGGAGACCACTACATGGATGTTATATTATATTGTCACATACATCACTTACTATCTGGAAAGGAATTGGGTGCACTGGTTAAAAGTTAATTAAACAGCCAATCTTACGATATATTAAGTGACTAAACTGATAAACCATCAAAATGTCATATTCTAGATGGAACATATTTCACTGTTATTGAAGGGTTAAGTACAAAACAGAAAGTGACATGTGAAATTTGTAAGCCTGACAGTCAAAAATAAGAGGTTTCTACAATGCGACCACAAATTTTAAGATGATGATGATGATGATGATGATGATGATGATGATGATGATGATAAATAATAATAATATAATAATAATAATAATAATAATAATAATAATAATAATAATAATGTCTTTATTAATGGCGAGGCACAGGCCATAGGGCCTGCTCTTCTGCCTAACCACTGAATTTACATACATTTAGAGTAGTAACATTTTATGAGGGGAAGACAAGCTGTACATTTACATCTGGGAGAACAAACCTAGGGACCATCCCAGCATACACCTTAAGCGATTGAGTAAACCCAGAAAAACCTCAATCAGGATGGCGGCTTAGGGCCAAACATTAATAGAACTCAAGATACACAACTTCAAGATACACTTGAAGCAAATAATAAGTAATATTATAAATTTTAAATGCACAAAATGATGTACAATAGACAGACTCTCACTGGACATTCTTTTGACTATGAAACCAATCATTTTGTTACACATTTCAGATAATTCATCCTAGTGTGATAAGTGGATTTGCGAACTATACAAATGATTGGTCTAGAACAGTGTTGCCCAACTGGCAGCCTGCGAAAGGTCATTAGTCGATAGTGGAAGTCCCTTGCATCCAAGAAGGCGAGAACATTGTGCGCCTAGCGCACGAGCCAAGTCGGAATCAACATCTAAATGTAACTAGTGGTGCTAAAATAGCACATACTCACTCGCCCATATTTTCACGCAACATTACGCGAAAAGTACTGAGTTTTTGGAAAAAATTATAATGTGTTAAAATTAAATTTGTTTAAATTTGTTTGGTTAAAATTTGGTTAATTTGTTTGGTTAAAATTAAATGTGAACTCACTTCAAAATCTATCTTAGATTCCATTAAGGGGAAAAATATATATTCTCATAGCTGTAGACCCATTTCGGGGCGACCTCGGAAGGCTTTGATGGAAGTATTTTGTATCTGAAATATTTTTTTAACAAAAGGAGAGGGGTGGATTGAAAGGACTGGAAGGCCCTTCTATCTACCATAGCCCGCTAGTATGGGTACTTTAAGCATACTAGCGGGCTATGTCCCTACAAAGTAAATTTTACGCCATGAGCTGTCCGGGGGGGAGGGGGTTGGTTAAGCGAGAAAGGGGAGGTTAACTAAAATAGAAATAATTTGCATTGCACATACTATTTATAATGACCAAGTTTCTACACTACTTTAAATGATAGGATGAAACATGAGTGAAACAAATGAAATATCGTGATTATACAATGAATTAAAAATGGCTAACTGTATACATTAAGTTCAATTACTGACGACACTTCCATGGGCACACGGCATTGCCGAATACCTGGTACTTGGTCGCTGCGGCCCGAATGCGGGCGACCCACACAGTTCGCCAATTAGAGAGAGTGTCTGTCGTCCGCTGCGTGACCACGGAACTTGCCCTAGTTTAGACTGGCAGTAGGCATGTGCTTGCGGCACACACGGCCTCTCGCCACCGGCGACTGACGGTGTGAGCAGGGCCAGCCCGTACCGCCGTGTAGATCCAGCTCAAGGCAGATTCACTGCGACTACATACGGCGACAACCCGTTGTTACAAGCGACAGAGGTCACGTAGGCCATAGTAGCGAAGCCACCCCCTTCCATGACCGCTGACTCCTTGAAGCACCCTGACGAAAGCACTACTAGTGATCTCCAAGGACGTCCCCTTGAAGAGAAACCGTTCACCCCAGCGGAACAATGAACTCAGCTGCTGCTGCTACTTCGGTGACATGTATTTGAGCTTGGCTATAAGCTCTCACCTGCCCTCAGGCGTCAAAGGAAAACGGACTTTTGAATTTAAATCTTCATTTCTCAATTTTTTTTTTTTGTTGTTTTTGAAAAGGAAGGAAAGATTCTCAGTCGCGCTTTGCCTCTTAAAGAAAGAATCAGCGAAAAATCTTGTAATTTTAAATGTAAGAATTTACTTAGTTTTTGGTTTTAATTGTGGGGAAAATCCAAAGTGCTCGCATGCCTATTTATTATTATTATTATTATTATTATTATTATTATTATTATTATTATTGAAAATTTTCATTCTTGGATCATTAAACTTTGTTAACCTCATTTCTATTTTTTTTTATTTCAATCAAAGCAACGTCTACCCGCCATCCCTTTTTTCAGGCCACCTTTCTACCTTCCGTGGCAGCTGAAAGATAAGGTGACGCACCTTTCCCGTAGTCGCAAAGGATGACTATGTGGCAATTAGCTTGCCTGTCCGAGGGGCGCGATTTTGTATCTTTCGATATCCCAGATACGCGCCCCGAGATTTCTCATTTTCAAAATTAAAATTCTCTTTAAATTGTCATTTTGGGTCGAATATGATCAGTTAAATTATAATAATGGATGGAAGGACGTTGTTATGAGGTTAATTTATGGACTGTTGAGGATGTAATTCCATACTGTATTTTCATTGTATGCATGTATCAGGAAAAGTGAAATCGCAAAAAATGAAATCTTCAAAATGCTCGACGAATCTGGTATTGACGTCCCGGATGACAATAGTTCCGGGGACCAGTCGACGCAAGAAACCACCTTAACTGAGGTTCTGCGGATGTTAAAGCAAATGTTAGATGAGATGCGCAAAATCTCCGCAGAATTATCCAAAGAAGCACGGAAAAACAATGATAAAAATGCTGAAAACTTCGCACAATTATCGAAAGAGGCGTCCAAAAATAAGGACAGTATCGCTGAAATCTATCAGAATATTGTAGAAAGTACTAGCTTTCAAACACAGAGATGGACGAGAAATTAAATGAACGGTGAATGAACACACGAGAATAAATGCCAAGAAATATACGACCGCCTAGGTAATTGCCTAGAAATTCACGCAACGAAATTAAGGAAGTTAGAGAAAAAATTAGATTATGAAATTGGAGTTTTAAAGAACCAGGTTGAGGGTAGGTGTGGTGAAATAGAAGGGAATGTGGAGAAATTAAATCAATTGGGAATTCAAGGGCCGAAACAACTGAAAATTTTAGTTTTGAAATCAGAGGTCAACATGAAACTGCAGGCGTGCGACAAAAAGTTAAAAAAAATGTAGCGAATCTGTTCATAACAAAATTACTGATGTTAAGCAGATGTGCGAAAGATCACCAAAATTGGGTAGAAACTCCACTCTGAAGTTTCCCAAATCCATGATCAATTCGTTCAACTCGGGAGTGTAAGTGAACATTCGGGAAAGGGAAATGAAACTGAAAAAGGAAATAGATCGTAACGTAGTTGAACTCGTTAAAAAGGAACTTGAGAAAAAACGGGAAAACAACCCGATTAGGTCTCGGCTTTTCGTGGGCTCCGCCACAGAACTTGTGTTTTTCGGGGAATCTCGACGAGTTCATGCAGGAGCTTTTGCGGGGTAACGCGGCACATTGGTTGACGGCTTTAACCCATTTCCCACAGTGAGGAGTTACGTACCAAATTTTAACTGAGCATAAAAGATACGATTTCTTTTTTTTAATTTTATTTTCTGCATAATTTACAATCTGTTCCTATTGGAACAATAAGCAAATGGTGTCAACAGATACATTTCCGACGAGAACAATTTATGACAATGAAAGATTTCATTTACAAAATCGGTATGGCAGATCTAAAATACTCTCTCTTCTCAGTCTATACACATGCTCACTGTTATCTAGAAGGCTTGTTGAGAGGTGATTTGGGTGGTTGTACAATCTTCTCTGGTATGTTATGCTCTTCGTGGCGATTACTTCCTCCAGCGGGACGATGTCTAGGTCTCTGTATATCGTCTTGTTTGTCACGTACCATGGTGCGTTGCATAGTTTCCTTAGTGTTTTAGCTTCGAATCTTTTTAAAATTTCTAGATTCGATTTACTGGAAGAGCCCCACAATTCAATACCATAGGTCCATGTTGGTTTGATTATAGTTTTATAAATCTGTATTTTGTTATGCAAGGGCAGCTTTGATTGTCTGTTTATTAGCCATGACAATTTGAGGACTTTAAGCTGCGCTTCTTTTCTCTTTGTTTTGATGTGGGTTTTCCAAGTCAGGCGTCTATCCAAATGCAGGCCAAGATATTTGATAGTATCAGCGTCGTGGAGTTCTGTGTTGTTTAGTTTTACTTTTGGGCTTCTTTTCTTAGTGAAAATGTTATATGTTTTGATTTTGTTTCATTTACGGTGACTCGCAAACGATGACTCCAATCTTCGATTTTGTTTAGATGTTCTTGAAGATGTTGTGATGCGCAGGAGGGGTCTTCATTTGCAGAAAGAATAGCTGTGTCGTCCGCAAAGGTGGCTATTGTAGTTCTTTCTGTTGTTGGTAAGTCTGAAGTTGATATAAGATATAAAAAAGGTCCAAGAATACTTCCTTGTGGCACTCCTGCTGATACGAATTCGAACGGAAAATTCTTGAATCTTGATGGTAAAAAAGAAACAACCAGTCGTATTTAGACCACACCATGGAGAAAAATCACTGTATTAAATTTTGCGACCCTTAGGTGAATGGCCGCAATGTTATTTCGCTATTAGCTGCTCGTTTCTTCACTTATGTCCAAAATCGACTTGGACCTCTACCAAAAATTGCTCGCGCAATTTGGTACGACGCGAAACAGTTATTACGAAGAAAATCGCGGCAGGGACTCTATATATTCACCTGAAGGGAACAACCAAGGTAGACTGCCGTGCATCGTGATGACAGAAACCAAGGGAACAGCGCAAATGACCCCGACCGCCGCCTAATACCGGTGAAAACCAAGTGAAGGATTGGACAACAAAATTCTTCCAGGCCGTGTCCGACAAGCTAAGCCCGTCAAAGCTGTCTGGGTATCTGGGCTACAGACGAAATTTATTCAGAGATACAATTTTTCGTGGTTGTTTCGATAAATTACGCATATGATGATGATACGACTGTCAGAGAATGCGCCAGAAAATGCCCTGCTGTAGAGTTCCTCATTGGGAATTTTTTTGTGCCCATGCTCTAATTGATACTGGAAGCGAAATTAGCGCAGTTTCAAAGAAATTTTATTCCCAACTGTTGAGCGAGCTATTTCGATACTAACTTTGCCCATCGTCAAATGTTATGTTGTAGGAATAGGAAAAAAAGAAAAGTAAGCCGATTTCCATGCAGGCTTCAATTTCAATAAAAAATATGGGAAATTCTGTTTAATGTGCCTTGTCTAATAATTGATCTTAACAGTGATGCTATCCTTGGGATTGATTTTTTAAGAGAAAACGGCGGAATTGCAGGCGATTTGAGAACTCTCTAGAACATTTATATATTTTTGAACATAATTTTAACTTCCCAAGACATTTCACTGCTTCTGTTAAAGAGACAGTTTCAATGTTTTCTTATTTTTTTTTTTCCCTATTATTTTGTGATGTAGTCAAAGATTCAGCAACATCACACTCTGTGAGGCTGTGACTTGTTTCAGTCTCAGCATCAATACTGACAATCATCAAATATTACAGATGATGGAAGTTCTTATTTCTTTGCAATTTGTTCCCTCACAGCACATAGATTTTTACAAGCCTCAATCTCTGCTGAAGCATTGTCTCACAAATCCAAAATTCCTGACATTTTCCAACAATGCTGCAGTACAAAAATGCAGACAGAGGAAGGAATTCAATATTGATAATTTCCAACCTGCAATTTACTTTATGAGGACAACAATAATCTACCATCAACAAGATTTTTCTTTTGTTTTCCAATATCTTTGTCCACTTGAAGAAGCTAGACAGCAACAAGTTCTTTGGTCATCCCGGGTTTCTTGTAGCCTGTTTATTTTTCTTGCAGAGATTCACACTTCTTTTGAATCATCTAGGCTTTATGCAAAGTCCTACAACAATAGGCATTACTTTTTCAGTACCAGTTAATGCTGTTAATCTTTATTTTGGCTGTTTTCTTCCCTACCTAGTAAGACATTGTTTTATTTGGGAACATGCAATAAAAAAAAATGCTTTTTCATATGCATTGAAAATATCTTTACGATCATTCCTTTGAATTTGATTTTTCTGATGATGTTCCATCCAATCTCAAGCAATGTTCACGTCAGCATCTTCAGTTTCTCCAATAACAGCCTTGTAAGTTAATTCGTATCGCTTGTGAAAACGAAACAGCCAGCCAGTATGTGCTTGAAAATCCCTAACATTCATTAGTTGCAAATTGTCTTGTTTTCTCATGTATCATTGGACCATAAACAGGAACCCCACTAGATCGAACTTCCTTAAACCATGTCTCTACCGCTTCTTCCACTTTATGAAACATCCCCTAAACGAATCTTCAAGGCACATCATTGATTGTTCATACACTTTTAGAATTTTTTGCTTTGCTTTTTAAGTTTGTTGAAACTGAAGTTGGATTTGTGTCATACACACATGCTACGTCAATCTGCTTCATTCCACTATTTTTTTTAATTACCTCCATTTTCTGTTTTATTATGAACTGTCTACTTTTCTTACTTTTCATTGCAATCAAATTGGGACTTTTTTTTTAATGAATACCACTATTAACCACCACAAAATGCCCCTAGAAAACTTTAACCACCACAACATGTGATTTAGCAATTAGAGCTTATGCCATCATTAAAAAGACATGAAATGAATTTCCAGAATATCACAAAATTCGACAATGAAAAAGTTGGGATTCTCCATCACACGATCCGAAAACGAATACTACTGCTTCTATCTGTTCTGCTTACAGCATACTAGGTCTTGTCTTCTCAAATTAGAATTATATGTAGTATAGTATAAATATATTATCCATTGCACAAAGCATACAATGGACATAATCTTCTAGGAAGTTATGGGAGCCCTGTGTCTTTGGGATTTATCATCTGCCTTGTGCAGTTTCTACGCCACAGTAATGCTGATGCCACTGTTATTACTATTATCACTACCAGGTTTCAGTAGAGTTTGTAAAAGTGAAATATCTTAACATTGAAACATAAAACATTAAGAAAGGAATTTCCAATACGCATGTAAAATTGAAATGTACCTAATACTGGATTCCGTTATACTATGTTTTCACTGTTGTAGGCTATGGTTTATTATAATAATAGTATTGTAATAATATTTAGTACAAAACTAATCTCAATTTTGTTAAATTTAACTTCAGATAACCAAAGAAGAAAAGTATAATAAGTGGATTATTTTCGTAGGGGGCTACTGACACTATCACCTGAATAACATAATTCACAATTTGTATGTATATTTGTGTTATAATTGTAAGTATCTATAATAAACATGAAAATAATTGTCTCAATATTTTATCAAATGTAATTTTGTCTAATGAAATGTGAACAAATGTATAATCTCAAGTGATGTATTTGTACAAAGATTACCTATTCACAAAACCAAAATGAGAATCACATTAATTTACAGCTTACATTTGTGCATGAAAACTGCCAAAAAGGCCAAATGTGACTTCCACATCATGCCAAACAAAAATGTTAGTCCAAGTTAACCCATAATTGTTTTATTTCTTGAACCCATATTTTGCCCAACCCCTACAAGTAGAGAATCCTCAAACGACACATCATCACAAGCATGGATCTAGGGTGCTGAGCTATCAAAGATACCAAATGCTTGTAAAATATTATTATTTCACAATTAAATATTCAAGTTACTATTTAACAAACACATATCATGTACCACCATGTAAAAAATAATTGACTGGGTGTTCAAAAATTTTACTTTACCTATAAGTACTGACACTGAAATCAATCATTAATTGTATACAGAATTCAAATTTGCATTTTACTACAATGCTAAATGCACGGGCAACACCTAAGTGCTATTGCAAGAGGTACGAAGTTCACTGGGCTTTGGTGATATTTCATACAGTTCTCAAATATCCACTCACTCTTTTACTATGCCTCTGGGCATTTTTAAATTTTCTATTTGCAGTACTCTTATTATTTATGAATATGGGTTCTTGGGATTTTAATTAACATAAGCATGAATACACACCTGAGTACCTCCTCCACCCTTTCCACCAGTTGCTTTCTTCCGTCTTTCTTCTTTTTTGTCTATTTTGGAATCTTCATGATCCACACTCATTTTACTACTGTGAATTTTCATTTCTGCTTGAGAAGAAATATAGGCACCTGAAGAAACAGCCTGAGCAAAATAAAAAACATTTCTTTTGTAATGTTGCACTATTATATTGACTTAACAAATTTGAGGAACAAAACACCATTCGAAAGAGCCACTGTCTGTTATAGCTATTAACATGCCTAGAAATGTTACGAGTTTTATTCATGCAAGGCCAAAAGTTAAAAATAGAGTTGGAGCTTAGCAGAACTAAGATTTTTAATTTCAACGAGGCAGTAATAACACTAACATTTTGTGGTATGTACATCATATTATCAGTTACAGTAAAATTTCATGGGTTATGTAAAAATGTACATTACTATGACAGTAAACAAATTAATTCAGTTGCTGCAGCACATTAGTACATTGAATTGAATTGATGCATTTCGAGACATGGCAAGTCTCAGGCCATGAGGCCTCCTCTTCCGTCTGACCATGCAAATTTTGCTACGCTCCTTTCACCAAGTAGCAAAAAAGGAGGTAATTCTTGGGCGATAAAACAGGCAATTTGAATTTAGCTCAGAGGCTTCATTTAAGCTTGAGGATCTTTTACATGCAGTAAATCTACTAACATGGGACAGCCAGCTTTTCTTCCTCTGAAGAAAGGCATATGAAGGATTTTTTCGCCCTCAAAAATCCATGGCTTTGAACCCACCAACTTGGGTATAACTGTCCAATTCGCTGTTACACCATTGCCGCCAAAATTGTGGTTTGTCTATTTAACATATCTATTTAAACAATATTCATATACCATGGTTCAAGAAAAAAAAAAATGCAAATAATTTCCTGAACTTAAAGATATCTAAAGAAATGACTTATGGTGAGAAAGTTGGCATGTCGACTTCCAGTGGTCACATGTTCACATTAGTAACTATGATTACCGCAAAAGTTTTTCATGTGGTGGAAAGTAAGGAAAATGATGTTCAATTATCAAATATACATTTTTCTAAATGTACTATTAACACAATAACATTACAATTAACAATAATTTTCCCCGAAACTAATATGAGTGACTTTTATTCTGAATTCTTTGAATCTGATTTGTCTTGTGATTCAACATTTTTATTCTTAATAAACAGTTGACATGCAATGAAGCATTGATTGTTTATTTACGTTGCTAAGGATGTAGAATTTCTTAACATATAAGTAGATGCAAGTACACTTAACAAACATGAAGGATTGCACGTTAACAGGGGTTACAGACGCATATGACCAAACAAGGATTTAAGTCTGCTGTCTGTTAAGAGTAATTGAAACAAACGAGTTGTAACTAAAATGGCTTGTACAAATACTCTTATTCTAAGCAATATTATTTCTTGTTTATGTGATTTTTTCTTATACAAAATGGTATTACAAAAATTATTGAATGGAACATGGCCAATAACCCAATTAACAGTCAAGTAGGCTATAAACCTGGGCTATTGTCTTGGTTTACAAAATTCGATCATGCCTTATTTACTATTTGTGTCCTTGTCCTAATGGTGTTAATATGAAAAGACAATAAATAAATTAAACACAGCACAAATATATACCTCTTGAGCCTTTTGCTTGATAAGTGGATCAAAACCCTTGATCAGATTCTGTATAAGAAGATCAGGAACAACATAAGTGTCACAGAAAACATTAACATTCTGTACAGGATTTTTTGTTTTCATAATCTTCAGTACTTCATTAACAATTCTAGTGCAGTCCTCAGCTTCAAACATGGAAGGTAAATGGGTCTAAAGAAACAGAAAAAAATACAAATTTAATTAAAATACTAAAGCAATATTACTAAAATATATTCACTTCCTATATCTATATCTATCTATCTATATATTAATATATCTGTAACTCTATATTAATATAATTTATCAGTGAAGATAAGAACAATAATTTCCTATCAGTAAAAATAAGAACAATTAGAGTTTACTTTGAGAAATGCTTCCATACCATAAATAATTGTTGTTACTATAATAATAATAATAATAATAATAATAATAACAATAATAATAATAACAATAACAATAATAATAACAACAATAACAATAATAATAACAACAATAATAATAACAATAATAATAACAACAACAATAATAATAATAATAATAACATCAACTTTTTTTTTTGTGAGGACTGATGGATACAGAGGCTATACCTGGTGTGTTGGACCCTTCCCCACTAACAAAATCATGTTTTCCTGTGCACATGCCTGTCTCCATGGAAACCATTGTGAGATATTACTTCATGAAAAGACGTGTGGATACAACCTCAATTTTATTATGGAGCCTTTCTCCTTTTCTTTTCATGATGAAAGATAAATTCCACCTTGTTTGATGGGGGAGATATCCACATCCAAGCAGGACCTTAGCTACCTATTAGGCTGCCAAAACAAAACTGTTCTTATTACCTCATAATGTGCTTATTGATAATTAATTTTTCAATTCCCAATTACCGCGTTCACGTATGTTTTGTGGCTTGAACTTCCCGCTCAATTGGGAACTTACTCATCATAGGAGGAAGGCTCTAGCATTCAGAGCCTTCAATGCATGCATATTGTGCGAATTAGGCAACACTTGCCTCTGGCAGGTATCAGCTGTTCACAGTTTCTTCCAATTGGGAGCTACAACATCACAATAGTGACGTTTAAGCCCCCCGTTGGATGAAACTGTAAACAGCTGATACCTGCCAGGGGTAGAGGCGTGAAACGCGAAGTTTAGTATGCGTGTTCGCAAGACGCAGATACGCTGCTTCTGCAGTCGGATACAACATGCCAAAGGCCAGCCTTCGGAACTTGTTCATGGGGGGGCTCATACTCCAATAACACGACAGGACCACACATTTACACCAACTCAACTTATTGGAAAGGCTATATATGAACAAGGAGCAGGCAATCCTCTCACTTGCGAAACTCCATACCAACCTCAGGGAAGTCTATGAATACGTAGATTACATTACTAGTGAAGTAGACTGGTACAGGTTGTACGCAACCCTGAAGGCTGGACGGATGTAACGAGAAAGAGTAGGCCTCATTACGCGCGATCCCAGTCCACCGCCCATTACTGATCACACTTCGCACCACTTTGCCACTGGCAACAGGTTTTCCATCTTCAACAATCACTGCTCCTTTCCTCCACTAACAACTATTCTATGTATCTATAAAATCAATGATTACTGTAACTCTAAATATAGAAGTTCATAAGTAGACAAAAAAGAAAAAGAAATTGCATGTACCCCCCCTGCCCCCCAACATGTTGAATACAAAAGACCGACCAAACCGAGGCGCGAATCTCTTATGAAGACTTTTTTTTCCTTTTTTCCTTTCTTTCTTTTATATTATTATTGTTTTTAACTTTAGTCTTCTGACACTACCATCTATAAAATATTTTAGCATTTCATTGTATTTAGTACAAGAATTGAATTTTCATTTTTATCTTACATTTAATTTTCAGAAATACCTGTATTGTACATTTTATGATTGTGGACATATCCTAACTAGTCATACATGAATTATGCTGCATTTATGTGACATTTATTATTATTATTATTATTATTATTATTATTATTATTATTATTATTATTATTATTATTATTATCATTATTATTAATATTAATATTATTATTATACTGCGATTTTCGAATCTCAGCCCCTGGAGGTATCAGCTGTTGTCAGTTTCATCCAATCGGGAGCATGAACGTCACTATTGTGGTCTCTAGTGGTCCACCGTTTCCTGTCACCTCTTTCAAAGTCTTCAGTTTTCAACAAGAGGTTGTACAGCGATTTATGTAACTCTGTCCCTGGCAGGTATCAGCAGTTGACGGTTTCTTTGCAGACATCAGCAGTTGATTGTTACTTAGGTACTCCAAATAATAAAATCGTAGTTAATTGCAACACCCCTCTAAAAGTAAGGTGATACTTTTAAGAGAGTTCTTGAAGAACGCTTGGATGCTTTTAGATAATTTATTTATTGTGAGAACTATCTAGCTCATCATTTCTAAAACACAACATTTACTTCAACAATCCGTATAGCTTCTGACATAGCTTGTTCGATTCTTGTTATTCTAATTCTTAAAATTTGATGGTAGCAACTAAAGTTTAACTAAACAGTTCAGCTCTTTATTCTATGCCATGATTTTGTTTAAATTTCCATCAACTATCCCTACATCATACCGCCCGTAATAATTTCTTGATAATAAGAGAAAATGAAAGCAATAGAGTCAGTTTCTTTTTACACAACCAATCAATCACGGGTTTGTGCTACACCTCGCGCGCGCGTGTGTGTGCGTGTGTGTGTGTGTGCGTGTGCGTGTGTATGTGTGTGTGCGTGTGTATGTGTGTGTGCGTGTGTGTGTGCGTGTGTGTGCGCGCGCGCGCGCGTGTGTGCGTGTGTGTGTGTGTGCGCGCGCGTGTGTGCGTGTGTATGTGTGTGTGCGTGTGTGTGTGTGTGTGTGTGCGCGCGCGTGTGCGTGTGTGTGTGCGTGTGTGTGTGTGTGCGTGCGTCTTTTTTTAAGACGCGGGGGAATGCATTTACGCACCTCACACCAGACTCTCATATCCGGGCCGATTCGATGTTGCGGACTCCATCCGGAGATCAATTAACCCCTAAAACCCTACGTCCCTCGCGCCAACCTACGAACCGTTAGGTGAGGTGGCGGGGCTATTCTGGCCCTCCTGCCTTACGCCTTTATTGGTTTCTACTTCTCGCACGCTCTTCAATTCTGAGGCGTCGCATGACCAGGGCAGCGTACGTTGCAATTGCGGCCCATTTCTCTGCCGTAGTCATCATCCGTTGTATGGTGTTCTCCGGTGTCAGGCGTTGTTGTAGGATTTCCTGCAGCTGGTTTCGTTCTCCTGAGAATCGCAGGCAGTTATACACCACGTCCTCCTCCTGTCCAGGGCAAGCTGGACACGTCGGGTAGTCATCGAGCTTAAATCGGCGCAGGCACGCTCTAAAGCATCCATGCCCCGTCAGCAACTGAGTCACGAAGAAGTCCACTTCTCTGTGAACCCTCGACGCCCACTCGTTGATCCGTGGGATAAGACGGTGGGTCCACCTGCCGTTCAGCTTTGCGTCCCAGCGGTTTTGCCAGTCTCTTCGTTTCCATCTTCTCTTCTTCCAGCGCAGCGAGGGCTTCTGTTCGTTCTTTTCTGCCTGTTCGTCGTCTGGAGTGCCCTCTGATAAACGGGATACTTCGGGCCGCCAGAGGTGTGGCTGGATTCAGACTTCGCAGAGCATAACATGCAGTTCGGGTCCTTTTCGCAGGTCTTCGCCTTGCGGCAAAGCTTGGTTTGGTCAGGTCCCTTGCAGGAACTGGCACGGTGACCGAAGTTCCAGCATCGGTAGCATCGTAACGGCGTAGCCTTAATTCGGATATGGCTTACCACCCAACCAATTCGAATTTTCCCGATCGTTGCAGCCCTCCTAGCCAGAACCGTTGGTAGGCAGACCACCGCCACCTGCGTACCTCTGAAGCTAGGCCGTAGTGCTTTCACCGCTGTCTGATCAGTTTTGTCTCCAGCTGCTTTTCCAGCGCGGCGCAGATCTCCTCCCTGGTTGCGAGCTCATCGAGGTCTTCGCAGCTGTTTCCTCCCTCAGTGTTAACTTGTTGCGGCATCACCCAGTGTCTGATATGGCATATAATGAGACAGACGAGACAGAGAGAGAGAGAGAGAGAGAGAGAGAACACAGGAGAGAGCACGAGAGACAGAGGAGACACAGAGAAGTTAGAGACAGAGAGAGACACAGAGAGGACACAGAAGAGAAGACAGTAGAGAGACAGAGAGAGAGACGAGAGCAGAGAGAGACAAGAGAGAAGAGACAAGAGAGAGACAGAGAGAGAGACAAAGAGAGAGAAGAGACAGAGAGAGAGACAGAGAGAAGGACAGAGAGAGGAGAAGAGAGACAGAGAGAGAGACATTAGAGCAGAGGAGACAGAGAGAGCGACAAGAGAGAGAGAGCAGAGAGAGAGACAGAGAGAGAGACAGAGAGAGAGAGAAGAAGAGAGACAGAGAGAGAGAGACAGGAGAGAGAAGGAGAAGAGAGAGAGAGACAGAAGAGAGAGACAGACGAGAGAGAGAGACAGAGAGAGTAGAGAGAGACAGGAGAGAGACAGAGAGAGACAGGAGACAGAGAGACAGAGAGAGACGACAGAAGAGACCGAGAGACAGAGAGAGAGACAGAGAGAGACAGAGACAGAGAGAGGAACCAGAAGACGACAGAGACGAGAAGAGACGAGAGAGAGACGGAAGAGAACAGGAGAGAGAGAGGACAGGAGAGAGAGACAGAGGAGAAGAGAGAAGAGAGACAAGAGGCGAGAGAGAAGACCAGGAGAGACAGAGACAAGAGAGACGACAGAGGAGAGAGCAGAAGACGAGCGGAGAGAGAGACAGAGAGAGAGACAAAAAGAGGCAGAGAGAGAAGACGAAGAGAGAGAAAGAGAGAGAGACAGAGAGAGGAGACGAGACGAGAAGAGGAGAGAGACAGAGAGAGAGAGACACGAGAAGAAGAGACCGAACAAGAGAGAGACGGAGAGGAGAGAGAGACGGAGGTTGAAGAGAGAGACAAGAGAGAGAGACAGAGAGAGAGAGAGACAGAGAGAGAGACAGAGAGAGAGAGACAGGAGAAGCAGAGAGAGACGAGAGAGAGATAGGACAGAGAGAGAGAGACAGAGAGAGAGAGAGACAGAGAGAGAGACAGAGACAGAGAGAGAGAGACAGAGAGAACTTGGAAGAGGTCCTCTTCTGAGAATTTATGAACATGTTCCACCATTTCCACAAGTTCATCGAAAGCATCAACTTCAGATTAAAGCCAAAACACAATAGGATCTGCTTTTTCCCAGATTCCTGCCCAAAATGTTTTGATAATCTTTTCTCATACACTTCAATTACCATTCCAAAAATTATTAAACAATCAAAGCATGAAAATACATATATTTTTAATTAAAATGTTTAAACAAAAACAGCTTTATGCCCTTCAATTCAGTGCCTCCACATTCTACACAATATACGATGCATATTTTAGCAATAAATAAAATGTATTAGTTTATAGTAACGGGAACAAACTGATCGTAATTATTGCCTTCTGTTATCAGTGAGGTGTTACAACAACGTGTGGCAACACGCAACAATGATCGCTAACTCGTAGAGGATAAAACATTTTGCAAATTACCATTATTGAAACCCCTTGCAAGAAAATGAAAATTGAATTTTTTCAATTGTCGAAAAATTAATGTTTTCAACAAACATGAGACCTGCATCATTTTCTTAAATGCCTTTAGACTATCCACCAATAAAATTTCAACAAAACCAATGGTGCCATTTGAGAAAAATATGTTTCAAAAAATTACAAATTGCCTATATTTTACTCAAAATGAAGTGAAAAGTCCTCACCTTTTGAAAAAATTGTACGTGACCTTATATCAAAATTATCTTTACGGAACAGGTTTAATTAAGAGAAAAAATCTCTTTAATATTTTAGCTGTAGGATGAGCCCGAAAAAATAATGAATCTTCGAAAAATCGGAGTATTCAACAAACAAGAGATGTGCACCACTCTCTTAAACGTCCTTCAGACTATCCAACAACAAAATAAATCAAAAACCAATGGAGCCATTTTTTTGGAAATTTTGAAATTGTCACAGGGGCTTCACGTTAAGTACCACCGCCCCAATAAAAATATCTTTTTCAAATTCAAGGGGTCATGCAATAAACCAGGTCAAGAGGGGAATATCAATTTCGGAGAAAATCGGCTGAACGGTTCGGAGTTCAATGCAAGGGTTGTTCACGAAGAGACAAACATACGTTTGCCCTCAATCAGGGCCCACAAAACATGGATTCTGGCTATAGCACATATTAGAGGGTTCTTCTAAATTTAGCAATGGGATTTAACCACTTCTTCATTACCAGCCAGGACCCTGTATTAAGATTTTTTCTGCCAAAAAATCAACAATTTTCATCGCACCGTTTCGTAACTCCCTCTACCATGGTAGCAAGAAAGTAAAAAAGTTTAATTGTCCCGGTATTTAAGCAAGATGGCCACTCATTTCCTGGAATATATTTCCCTGACTTTACCCAGTTTTCAAATGAACTTTTAATCTTCCTTCTTTTTCCTTAAAGAGATTTGTAATTTCATACTGTTTACAGAAGGTACTAAAGCTATTCTAATACAATTTCACTATGAAAATTAATAATGTTTTCAGACAAAATAAAAATTGCCCACACAGTAATGCTTACTAATGTTTTTAGGGCATAATATTCAGTTCTATAACTCTCTTAAAATTTCCTTCAACTTCTGATTCTTCTAGAAATTTTCTGATTCTTCCAAAACAATAAATTCTCTGATATTTATGTTCTCGTTACTGCATATGCAGTGTAGAAAAAGTATTGTAATGCTGCAGGAAAAATCTGCATATTCTCAACACAAACCTCTTAAATGTCAAGTCCTGGAGTAAAAGTGGATAAATCTTGTCTCTATATATAGAAAATTACTTCCTTACACAAGTTCTGAAGTCAGAATCCATGTTTTGTGTCCTTGATATCGAAAAATCGACTGACAGCAAAACATCTGCTTCTGTGCACAATACTTGGCCGTTCATTGTATGGCCCTTTGAATTTCAAACATATTCTAAGTTTTGTGGGGTACTTTACATGAAGCCTATGGAGCATTTTCAAAATTTTCTCAAAAATAGCTCCAAATTTTTTCTTTAAATTTCTTGTTAAAATAGAGTAAAATACATTTACAAAGAGGGCATAGGTTCAATTTTCACTATTAACTCAAAATTTATGAAAATTGCAAGTTTGAAATTCTTTAGGCGTATTCCAACAACCACGACATTATAGATTACGATTTTTCCTTCAAATGAAATTTGTTTTTGTAAACTAGTTCTTTCATTAATGGCATGTACACTTCTTTGAAAATTTTAATAGTTTCTGTGCAATATCAAGTCTGTGCAGTATCAATGTACTGTTTTAGATGTCAAACACTATTCTACTCTATTGCTTTGTTTTTTCAAAAATTACACAATTGTATTTTTTTTGACATCTCTCACATTATTTATTTACAGCATTTTGTGCACATAATTACAATTGTGAGGATGTGTTGCATGAAATGATGTTTTATAAAGTTTGTTAAAATCTTACATTTTCTGTGAAAATAAGCTCAAAATTCTGCGTTTTCAGAAATGCTCAAATGTCATTTTCACAAAAATGGCTCAAAATCTTTTCTTCAAACTTTTTGTATGGAAAGTGCAAAATACATAAGTTGACATAAAAATCATTTTGTGTATTCTTTCGTTTTTTCCTGTATAAGCTGCAAATGTAATAATTTTTTTAATATCTTTCATGATGTTAATATGCAAATTTCCAATGATTTGTATACATTATTGCATTTGTGAGCGGAAGTGCTTCAAACAACTTTCAATGAAGTTTTTCCAAAAATCAAAAGTTTTTGTGACAAGGCTTCAATTTCCCATTTACAGTAACGCTTAAATGATATTTTCTTAAAAAAGGCTAGACAGAATGAGGCTTCACTCTTTTTTAACAACCTTAAAGTAATATTTCAGTTTTACCATTAGAAAACTGAAAAATTGGGATAATTTAAAAAAAAAAAACTTTGGGAGGTGATAGATAGCAGCTGGCAAGATGGGGCACTGGATGGGGCACGGCCAAAACGCAAGCCCAGACTAAAGTAATTAGAAAACTAGAATGAGACAGTCTATGCCATTGTGTAGCACCACTAGTTCCAGGATGTGATCTACCTGTTGTACCACCTTACTCGTATTAGCAATCCATGATCATATTCCTTGCACTAACTACTGCAATGCACTGAGGTTTATTATAAAGAATACAAGAAAAGAAGACTAAAAGTTTAAAAAAGGATTCTCTAACCCTCCATTGCTTTGAAGCTGTTTTCATAAAAATAAATACTAATATTAATAAAAAGGTAAAATTGTGAAATCATTATATTACCATTACATCCACAAAGCTACTGGTTGCGATTGCTTCTTCTAATGCAGCTTCCACTTGATTTACCAGCTGTTCACCAACAGCACATGACTTCAACAGCAGCAATTTCTCACTTTGAAAATTTCTCTGGATAAATGATGTAGGGTCACCAATTCCCAATCTTCCCAAAGAATCATATTCTACAATATCAAAGTAACAATAGTGTTTGAAAGAAGATAAATTCAAAAAATAGCAATTTAAAAAAAATCATTATAATAACTAAAATATTTTCTTACCAAGGTAACCGTTCTGCCTGTAAAAATTATTAATCCAGTCATTTTGTGCTTTAGAATAAACAGATGGTATGTACAGGCTATTTCCAGATTGACTGCCAGTAATGACACCAGGAACTTGCTTTCTTTCCAATAAGCTATCAATAATACCTTTTGACCAGACAGTAATTGTCAGTTAGAATTTACTTTTAATAGTCAAAACGTGTATATAAATAGAAGAGATGAAGACTTATCTCTTTAATCAGGGAACTTTATGAAACACAGGGATCTACAAATAAACTTATTTGCACTTCAGAGATTCATATTATATAGGAAAAAAATTAAAATTACTCATTATCTGAGGTGTTGGAAGACACTAGAAATAACAAAAACAATTATCAATCACAATTTTAAAGACTTGCATGAGAAGATACGTTGCTGAACACCACTCTGTGACAAGAGATGGGCCACTGATGTAGGGCAAGTGGCAGCCATAAGCGCACCACGGAGGCAAGCCTTGTTTCGATGCAGAAAAGCATCTGTGAAGAACACTTGACGGTCTGTTGCATCCTGTTTTCCATGAATAGATTTTCCAAGATTTTTCTCTATAAGCTGTTAAACAAATTCAAATTATGAAAGAGATAAGTAAAATAAAAATAATCTCAATTACATGATGCTCACAGACAAGAGAAATTCTGGAGGTAGATCGTATTGTCGAGTTAACTCAGAGACAGTAATCTGTCCTTGCAGCATCAGTTTTTCATTTATTTCTTGAATCACACGATTGATGTACGATTTACCCAAAAGTTGACCAAGGACCAATTTCACATTCTTATTTTGATTTTCAATTTGGAGTACTTGAGCTGATATGTGACTCAAATCAACGTTCAGTATTTTGGAAAGCTCCACAATATCAACACGCCCTGAAAACATTTGAGCCAATAAATATAATACAACCTAATCTCAAATGATAAAAGAACACACAAGATTATTGGAAAATATTCTATGGGTCAATACAAATATTTATTTCATCAAATTTAATGTACGTTTATAGACTATGAAATTGTAGTCCTAAAAAATAGTTCAACGAGATATTACAATAAAGAAATTTTATTTTCATAACAAAACAATAGAACATAGAGCCACTAAAAAGTCATGATGGGCAATACCAGCAATTCTTACTAATTATTTAAAAAATATTTACGAATTACAGAATTTATAATGCAATTTGACATACCACCATGGACATACAATTCATCCTCAATTTCTCGACTTAATTGCTGTGGCGTAACATATTCTTTCCCATCTGTTGTAAACACAACATCTAATAATTTGTCTTCAATAAGCCTTGTAATGAGTTCGATGCAATTCCTTTCTGAAAGCCTAATAAAACATAATGCATTTCAGTAATGTATATTTTTATATTATTCACCCTACTTCTGCACAAAATTAACACACGAATCAATACATCTGATAAATATTAAATGAATAATTTCTGAAGAAAAAAAATAAAGCAATTCAAAAAATGGTGCTTTTATTACACTGTTATTACCTCTGAACCGTGGAACTAAGTTGAGCTCTCTGAAAGTCCGCGGCCAGTCGCTTCACTTCATCCCAATCAGCGGTCATGTCTCCTTATTTTAATCGACGACAAACACAGACATCGGTTTGACGGCCATATGGTATATACACGCTGTCTGCAAAGCACCCCGCTGTGTAATATACTCACTTGCAGCTCACTTGTGTCTCGGGTGAGCAAATTGCGGAGCCACGATTGTATGCGAAGACAGCCGTTGTCCGTGAGAGTCGCATGGCGGGAAATTTCAAACTTAAATTTGAAACGACTTATGACCACAAAACATATGTGATGGAAAACTGAATTTATAAACAAAATATTAATATTAATTAAATATTAACATTAATTATATAAATGATAATATAGCAGTATTGGGTACATTATTTTATGTTTTATATTTTTATAAATTGTTATCATTTCCACATCACTTGATTGAAGTTAATAAACTTTGACGCGATTTTTTAAAGTGATATCTCCAATCAGCGTACATCCACTATGTAAATAAATTAATTAATAAAAAATTAATTAAAATTAATTAATTAACAAATAAATTAATATATTTGATAATAAATAGTAATATAATAATGCATCCGGCAACGTACATGATGAAAACACCAAAATGTCAAAAATAAGAATTACCTTTTACGAAGTATATTTCATAATTTTGAAAGGGCTTAAAATGTTATTTGTATAACGATAGTGAAACGAGTAATGGTATAGTTCATATATATAGTAATTTTTATATTATGAGTAATAATATATTAATATTTAATTAAGTATAATTTTTCAGCAAAAAAATACAGAATATCAGCCATTTTTGTTACATAGATCTATATTAACAAGACTGGCAAATGATCTTTACAAACATGAATACTTTACACTGAGAGAAAATGCTACGAAATTGTTTACTATAAATATTTTGAGTACGGTTGTGTCTCGACATTTTTGAACTTTTCAGCGAAATTTGAACGTCAAAGAAGCGTTTGTCTCGGACAAAAAAAAAAAAAAAAAACCTACTACTTCCTCTATAGTTGTACCCACTTCACAAGAAAAATTAATTAATTAAAATGATGAATATTCTTCATTAAAATAATTGAATCGTGAACGTTTTACTGATATGTTATTACATTATTATTCATTCTCAAATATACTGTAATTTATTTGTATTTTACAGAGTGAATATAGGCCTATTGGGGACACCACTAAAAAAACGCGCCAAACGTTATCTACTTCAATCAAGTGGTGTGGAAATGATAACAATTTATAAAATAATATAATTAATACTGCTAATTAATTGTGATTCTTATTTTCATAATTTTATTCTTTTGCCAATTTGAAAAGATTCAATTAATATTATTAACATAAATTATATTAACATTTATATAATTCATGTTAATATTTAATTAATATTCATATATTAATATTTCGTTTATGAATTCAGGAAAAATGCTAACAATTTATAAAAACATACAATAATATAATTAATACTGCTAATTTATTGTAATTCGTATATTCATTATTTTATTCTTTTGCCCATTCCAAAAGATTTATTAATAGTGTTTAATAATAGTGTTTTCCATCAAATATGTTTTGTGGTCGCCTCACATTTACGTTTGAAATTTCCCGCCATGTGACACTCACTGACAGCGACTCTGCTCTCTTCGCCTACAATCGTGGCTCCGCAATTTGCTCTCTCGAGACACAAGTAATATACCCTCTAGTGTACAAACACAAAATGATTACACAGAGCGTTCAAAAAGACTACGCAGGGGCCACTCCACCCAAAAAGTATTTATGCGGAGAGTCTTTTTGAATGCACTGTATATTATGGAAACGAAAGATAAAACTCTTGACGTTCCTATTCTACCGATTCAATTCCGGTATCGATTCTTTTCTTTTGCTTCCTATAGAATCGGTATTCGATTCCTTCACTTCCGATTCTTGATGGAATCGATTGCAAAAGGCATAGAGTAGAGATACAATATATCTCTAGAGATATATAGAGATGTCTAGAGATATATCTCTACTCTACGGCAAAAGGCCAGAATAGAATCCAATAACTAGGGAGTTTGTGTCACCTCAAACGTTCAAGCACTATCGATCCTCTGCGCATGTGCACTAAAGTTTCGTATCACTTTAGTGCATCTACGCATGCGTAGAAAATCGATAGTGCTGAACGCTATGGCGTGCACCATAGAGGAGAGATACAACTAGAGTGCGCGTGAACCTACTGCGCAGGTTTCAACATGCGGTGGCCGCAAGTCACGTGACTTTGGGACACCGGCAGCTTGTTTTGCCTTGTATTGTGTGTACTTTTGCGTGCTGTTTGTTATTTCTGGTGCTACAGCGTAATTATTTGGGGGCCTACAAGTTTAGCTAGGATCATCTGGAAATGTTTTTCAGCTGCATACGAAGCAAAGGCGGATTCAACAATAATCCTACTGCTAAGCAAATTGCCTGGGCTTACAAGCGATTACTGATTCATCACCAGATTTCTTCTTCTGCCTTCGCGAATTGTGTTCCTCAGGATTAAAAAACTATATTAAATGTTAGTTCACGTCAGTATGCAAGTGTGTCAAGTGAATGATCCTTAACTGTGCATTCAGGTGCCAATTGACCATATGTACTTGCCATCAGTAGACAATCTTCAAACTAGATTGTCTCCCTATGTCGTGGACATTGTAACGTATATTAGAGGATTTGTAAGGAAATTTATCTTGGTTGTGTTGACTGTAAGATAGTTCTTTGCCGTACTGATAGTGACGAAGACTCATATTCCTTCATTCAGAGGAAGGATGATCGTGGGCTGAAATACCCTTCTGTAGATGTTCTGCAAAATAACAGAAGCAGAAGTAAGAATACTTCAAGGGAGAGGTGACAGTTTTCAAATAGCAGCTTACACTACAATTGTAAATAGAAGTTTGAGAGAATTTGTAAATAATTCCGTTTTTTGTAATTTAACTTATCATATTATTGGTTAAGAGGCCATACTGAATCGTAGAATGTATGTGATTAAGGCAATATTATTTAAATGTATTCAAATTAGATTAAAACATATAGATAGAGAAAAGACTGAAATTTACCAGAAAAATAGAATTAGATCAATTAATAATAAAATTATTTTATTTAGAGGGCATTAATGTGTATGTATTTATTGGTGTTAGTAGTATATATTATGTATTTACAGGTGTAAGTTATGTTGGTAGTGTTAGTAGTATATTAGTGTTTATGGTTTGTATGACTAAATGAGTTTAAATGTAGCTTCACTATGCGTACGTTTTGTTGAGCATTCCTGTTGCTTTTAGAGGTAGGAGTAAAGCCAATGTTATAATACTGTTTTGACAGTAATACAAAAAAAATAAAACCTGCTGATTGTTTATCGATGCAAATAAGTTTTGTATAACTTGGGAGGGAAAATATCTAATGGCTATAGTTGAAATGTTGGGAAGAGATTTTTGAGCTCAAGAAAAGTGTGCAGATGGTACTTCTCCTCCGTATGTCACATACAGTATTTAATGTTTTTAACTAAATAAATTAAAATATATATGAAAATAAAAGTTTGTTTCTCCCCTCTACAAATCCTTGAAATATTTTGATAACTTGCTGTTATATGTCTGATGTGGATTATCAATAGCAGAATGTCTAGCATTGAGTAGTAACAGAAACTTGGATTAATGCCTCCCATGGAGTTAAATAAAAAATATTTGTAAAATAAATTATTTTCCTGTGTAATAGAACTTGTAAAACAGGTGTAGTGGGGTACGCGGTTAAGAGTGACAAGTTGGACAAAAATTGGAACTTTCATGCACTTAATTAAATAGAGCAGAATAACTTATAATAACTTTTCTGCTATAAGCAGCATTCGTAGGGCTGTGTAATAAATGAGAAAATAACGCTTGAGTGAAGCGTGTTAGACGCACGTATTAAAAGAAATCATTTAGTACGAGGCGGCTGTATAGCAGATGCCTCCCAGCTATCCCAAAGTCACGTGACTCGGGCGCGAGAGATGTTGATACCCAGCCAGGCCTTCTGCGCAGCCTGGCGCGCACTCTAGTTGTATCTCTCTTCTATGGCGTGCACAAACTTCCTACTACGTTCGACTTTTTTGAAAAATATTTGCATATTCCTGCGGTTTTGTTGTATTTTTCAGGTTTTTTTTTCGTTGCCTTTCTCATTAATGTAGTTATTACTTTATTATTAGTGAAGTCCATATTGTGTTTCAATTTTACCCTCACCATGTCTCTACCTTCCGCATTGTTCAAACCAAACTTCTTGGTTCAAATTACATTTTTAGAGTCTCAATTTGAAAGAAAGAAAAATCCGGTCTGGATCGCATTTTGTGAAGTTGTGTTTCTTTGAATCCTTTATAATGTCGTTGATTAGTTGTTCATGCTATTGTTGATGATATAATATATTATTTTTTTATTAATGTTCTATTAATATATTGTTTCATTCATACATTCTGTTACATTATTTCAATTGTATTATTTCATTAATAATATTTTTCGGTTACGTAGTTAACTATTGTTATTAAAATTTTATTAATGAAAACCAGGTTGTGTTTTATTAAATAGTAATTGCTCGATTTCGATATCGATACCTTCATTGAACGGTGTTTTCATTTTATTCATTACGGAATCCATTCTTTTCTTTCAATCATGGAATAGCGATATCCTCCTCTATGCTCTATGCTTTCAATTTGATTCCGAAATAGGTCCCAACTTTTCGATACTGGGTTCGATTCCAGAATTGATTCTTTTACAGATATCATAGTGACCACTGACGTCTCTAGTGACGTCATTAGCTACAAGTTCACGTAAGCCCCCGGTGAGGAGTTACAATCGCTAACACCCGCAATTTTCAAAATTGTCATTAGAAACCTATCTATTAATATAATCATTCTAATTGACTTTGTTAAAGCTGGGCAACCAATACAAAACCAATTTGAAAAAATGATTAGGCGTTTAACGTACTTTAAGAAGTGGGTAGTATTGTACGCCTGAAGAAATTAATAAAAAATACACGGTTATTTATTTTACGTTATTTTAATCACTAAGTATTTTTATTACAATCCAAAAAGCACTATTTTACAAAACATTATTGTTGGAAAATGAATATAATTGAAATCCTACCTGAAACAAAACATTTGAAAATACTCTTAGAAACGTTCCGGGGTAGGATGGTAGCTGGGAAGAGTATGTGGCAAGTCCAAAAAGACCCAGACCAAAGAAAATAGAAAACTAACTAGTACGAGAAAGTCTGTAGCATTCAATAGCACCACTAGTTTGGAAAAATTGACGGTTACTCGAGTACACCAAGAGCTAATATACTTCCATTAAATGCAAATTTTGCACTTGTAGTTGTAACGTATGTAGTTGATGTACGTACGGAATCTATCATCGGTGCCGGCTGCCGGATGTAGGTACGTAATCTGTGGGCGTAGGCAGACTGAGCGATTGCCCGGGAGCATGTTTCCACATTTTACTACTCTTGAATGGGGTTATTTTAGAGATCTCTGATTGGCCAGAGATAGTAGTGCACGAAACGTCTCTCTCAGCCATATACTCTTTCAAGAGACAGACTGTGGACAGCTGGTGCATTCGAAAAGATTAGTGGTACGTCGCTTATGAGAATATTTGTGAGGTTTATGAAGTTTGGTGAATGTATAAAAGAGTTTGGAGCTGAATTTTCAACTGCGAAGTGTGAAATAAATGAGAGACACTTTGCAACCCATTTTGTAAACATTGAAATGGAAAGAGAAGAGAGGTGTGGTGGTTATCAGATGCATTTTCTGATTAAACATGTTAATTGTTAAATTAACATGTTTGCACAATTTATTTTTTCTCAAAATCAATATTAAATTAATCGTTTTTGACCGCTTGTCATTTCGACATTTGTTTATAAACATTTTTATTTAAAAAAAAGTCTACTATCGCCCTACATCGAGTGTGCCAATCGGACCTCATTTCACTTCGCCTATTCAATATTGAAACGTAAATACCGTAGTATTAATTCGTGCGCGTGTCAATTTGATAATTTTACTTCCCAACGTATTACCTTACCTTAACCTAGTTACACGAAATGTTACATTTTTACCATGCTGGCACATCAACTACTTTGTTTTTATTTTATATTATGTTTTCTTTTGTCATAATTTGAATATTTACCAGCAGAAACGACGCGATCATGATAAACTGTATATTCTGCCGGTTCGGTAGCCCGTCTGTACAGCATCTCGGGACTGTAAATGTACATAGGTTGTGAATTATTTCGATTTCAAAAAATATGTTCGGGGATACCTCTTACTATTCAGCAATAACAACGCTTACTGCTGGATCTATTTCACATAACTGTATTATGTAAAACATACATACACTAACACATTTTTCAATCAGACAACGATGAAGAATACAAATTTCAAACAAAGTTTGTATTTATAACATTTAATTCAATCTGATTATTCTGAATCTCAAATTATTCTTATTATCCCGCCCTTAATGCATGCATTACCATCGTTTCTCCCAAAGTTAATTTAATCTGAGCAAATGCTGAAATGACTCTATGTTTTGCTTCTGGACGTAAATGTATTGTAACGAATATTGCATCACCTGCCGGATTCACTGCGCGCGGATTGCGTCATCTGCCGGCACCCCTTCCCTTCCCACCGAACCAACACCACCTAGATATACAGAGTATCTAGGTGGTGTTGACCGAACTGGACGGTACCAGACTACTCGCGAGTCGCGGGGATAGGTGGAGAAAGAACTGGTTGCGTCGCGACGAGCGCCGACCAGGTATAAATGCGCCGCTGCCGACGGCCGCGAGTCAGTTCTTATGAAAAATATAGTTAAAAACATCTTTGAAAAAGCAGCTGACTCGGTAAATGATCTCATTTCCGAGATCGCCTCATACCAACCCGACCAAAGGGCAAAGTATAGGCGACCGAAGCACTTCCTGGAGTAAGAGTAATCTGAAACAGAAATGAGTCTGAAGCATAAACATAGTAATTCAAAACACACAATGCGCGCGCCGGTAGGCTAAAGTCATTTTTTGACCTTGTGTTTTTCTTCATGTTGCAGGATTGACCATAGATCCCGTAAGGGTAGGAATGGTCCCACCGCGGTGGCGTGAACGTACATTGCACTTTCCGTGCGTTCACAAAACTGCACAAAATGAACTGCACGCGAGTCAGTAGCAGTCAAGTCAGTCAGTAGTCAGCCAGTGTAAGTCGGTGTGTGTAAGTATGTCAGTGTAAGTAGTAGTCGGAAGTAAGCAGCCTCGAATCAGTTACTGCATGTAATCCGTGAATAAGCAGTCAGTCCGTCAGTATGTCTGAAGTGGAAGCTATGCTGTAAAGTGTGCACTGCGGTGAACAGTGGTGCTGTGGGTGAACAGCAGTCTGAAGTCTGCAATGGAAGCTGAGCTGTGAAGTGTGCATCGCGGTAAACAGTGGTGCAGTGGGGAAACAGCAGTCAGCAGTTTGAAGTCTGCAGTGGAAGCTGAGCTGTGGACAGGGTAGGGAAACTTGGCGGTCAAAACGGGGTAATGATTTTTGCGTCATCTACAACAAATCCGTAGTGAGCCGAAGTAAACGTGTGACGTCATGCAATTCAAAAAGCTGGCGATGTAGGCGGTGTTTGTTTTTCGTTACGTGCAGGCTGCAAGCACAGAGGCGGCTCTGAGATTAGGTATCAGGGAGGGCACACAAAGTTACAGGATCAAATAAAGTTACGCATTTGAAATATTGTTATATTTGGATTGTTTAAGTCACATAAGTAAAATTTACAATCGAATTTTCTCCCTGGAAGACAAGCTGAACACATGATCTATAAATTAAATTGAGTCTTCTGTTTTTACATTCTGTAAATCTATTAGTAATTATTTAAAATTAAACGAGTCTCGTAACAAAACTCTTTATAATAAAAACATACAAAGCCCATTTAATGTCTCTTCCGACATAGTATTTCTTATAAATGTGTATAATCCTTTCAAAGTGGAAAAATATTCTTTTATATAGCACATCCAGCTCAGATTTCAGTTTGCTAGCTCACGAACCGAGAGAACTCAACCCTTTGTAGGGGGAATTTTTCTTGATATTGTTGGAACGTTTTACAATCAAGGAGAGAACACATGGATAAATTCCCCCGAAAATTAATATGGTCATTTACCCCTTTCGTAATCGACGTAAATCAAGCGGAAAGAATATTGTAAGTTTAAAAATTGATCAATAGATAGCGCCGGGCAACGACGTTGCTACCTGCCATGTCAGACGCCATTTGCCGATCCTACGTTGCCATTCGAGCACTCGTTGTCGGCCATTTTTATGTCAGTACGTTCCATAACAACACTGCGTTTAGGACACAGAGGCGAGTGTCCGCAACCAATGACAATCGTTCTGCGGAACAAGCGGGAGTTTGAAAGCTAAAAATGCGTTCGATTCGAAAACAACCCTACAGACCCACAGAGATTTTAGACAGCGCAAGAGAAGAAATACTGATCTCAGTAGGGGGCAGTGTCCCTAGCGCCTCCCTGCCGCAGCCGCCACTGGGCTATAGGTTGCAGTAAAGTGCACAGTGAAAATATCTTGTCCAATCGCTCAAGGCGTTCTAAAAGGGAATTTCGAGTGGAAAATTTCCAGTATTTTCTGTCTCTTTCGTCGCCTCACCGTGTTTGCAAAAAAACACTTGTGGGTCTAGCTGTTTCGCAGAAGTCGGCCCAGACCCACAGAGATTATTTAAGACAGCGCAAGAGAAGAAATACTTATCTCAGTACCCCCCTGCCGCAGCCGCCACTGTGCAAGCAGATAGGTGATCTTCTTTATCGAATTTTTTCAGCATTTTGTTAGTATGTAGAATGTTATGCATTTTAAGTAGAGTGAATTGTGTCACCATATTTATTTGTCATGTCTAAAACTTTGTTTTCAGTATTTTCGAAGATGATATTAAGAAAACTGGTGCCAGACTAGTAGAGTGCTAGGATTTTCGCCCTACCAGCAGTGGAGGTATTTATAATTCATTTTGGAGTCTTGTTGCATAATTGTAATTGATTATTTCATTTGTGAAATATGCAAAATAGTCTTAAAAATCCGTAAATCCATGTAGTGTAATCTAACCTGTACATGTCATTTATTCTGTTCTATTTGTTTAAAAGTATAGTAATTATATTATTTCGTATGGTATTGGACAAGTTTTGTAATATGTCTATAGTATATCCATTGTTTGCAATACCCTGGTATTCAAAATGTCTCATTTTCAAATATACATAATGCATTATTATTTGCATTTCTAGAATAGGTACACTCTTATTAGTGTATGATGAAAATGTAATTAATTTTATTTTCTTAGGTGTACGAGTTACGTTTCTATTCTGGAGGTGATATGATATGATAACTGGCAATATATTTAAACGAATTTGACTTCACTAACATTAGAAGATGGAATTGTATCAACAGTGTTTCCTACAAGCCCAGCCCTCTTGTCTTCTTCAAAGAACATTTCAAGAAAATCTTATTAAGTACAAAGTGTGTGTGCGTGTCTCTCTCTCTCTCTCTCTCCTCTGCTCTCTATATATATATATATATATATTATATATAATATATATATAACTATATATATATATATATATATATATGTATTGCATTGTTTAGAAAAACTTGCCTAACAAGCACTGGAAATATATGAATAAATAATCAAAACAATTTTGAATATGAACAATTAAAAAACTTTTGTTTTGGAATTTATAATACAATAACTGTGTAATAAATAATATACTCTGATTATCTAAGGTTTATTTTAAAAATTTTAAGGTAGGTATAATACTTTTTTGGATATTTCACATACTTCAGTGCTACAAAAGGTTAATATATTATAGATGATTTTTAATTAAATCTAGCCAAATTTGAATTGGTAAATGAATCATTTGAACAATCAATACTGTAATAATATTATTGATAGTTATAGAAAATATCTAATCCAATTTTTCTACATATACCGTCAAAATTCTGTCATACGTAACAATTCAGTATTGTTACGCTCATGTGTAGGTTTCAATGACGATAGTTTATGTGTGGACTTTGTGAAAATATTGTCATGATGTGCAGTAACCAATCAGATAGCTATAGAAAATGAAAAATCTTGTATTGCAGTCTAAACAGAAGAAATCTCTGCCAATTGTTTATTTTAAAGTTAAGATTGCCTAAAACTTAGTTGAATCGGGCCAAATTGAAGTTGTTATATCTCTCACAACCTTTTATTTCATAAAAGATTTTTTTTGTAAACAATGCAAATACCCTCTTTAATCCCAGAATACTAAAGAAGTAATAACCGTCGTGGACAAAAGCGGGACATATTTCTCCTGGCTTTACATTGACTGGGGTAGTAGGAGCATGAGAATTCTGTTCCACTGTTCTGTTTTTCTGAAACGGGGAATGAAAATAAAATGGGATCTTCTTACCTCCTAGGGTAATAGTATTGGTGGGATAGTCAATTTTTGCTTTCAGGCGTGCAAAATCTGTAGAGCCAATGAGCGCATCAAAAATTGAGCTACTGAATCAATGAAGTTAAGAGGGGCGTCCAGACCGTACTCAGAAGATATCTGATACTGTACTGTTGTCTGTTCCTCTCGTTTTCGAGTGGACGGACTGAATGCAAAAATTCTCTTTAACGAGATAGTCGGATAACATTTAGTACGCAGTGGTCGGATTTATCATCGAATTGCTGGCGCCTGAGTCAATTAGGATCTTTAAACCAAACAACGGGAATTCCGGGAAGGGAGTTCCGGGCTATTGTGTATAATATTCAAGTCTCGGGTATTGACAACGCAACCTCGCGAAAACCCTTATTTTCGGGTTCGCTAATTTTGAAATTCTCACAATTGTCATTTGGCAGCTCTGAACGTTAGTAGTCATATTCCCGAGGAACGTCATCATAAGTGTGTACGTAATATTGACAGTTATAGCCGGTGAGGTCAGTCTGATGGTCATTATGGTGGTAATTTGCGTTTTGTCTGATGGCGGATATACCTGGCATGTGAGTCGATCTATTCAATTGCGCTTGAAGAATAGGATTTTAATGATTTCATTTCAGCGTACTTTTGTACTTCTCTTGTACTACTTCTACTACTACTACTGCTACTGCTGCCGCCGCTGGCTGAATGTATGCTGGTTCCACTAATGCCTAAGGTCTCAATCTCACGATAGGTCACATGACGATCTTGCAATATTAGTTCACGCACAGCATCAATGGTTTTCGGAACAACAACTGATTTTGAACGACCTTCGCGAAATTCGTCTTGGAGTGAACTACTACCACGATTGAATTCACCATACCATCGATAAACACTGGTCCTTGATGGAGCTTCATCGCCAAAAGTTGAATTAAGTTCATCCATGCAGTATTGTTAAGTTAATCTACGTCCGAAGTTGTAAAAAATAATCGCACGAAAATGTTGACGATTTAATTCCATTTTGAGGCCAAGATGAATCTTTTAAGTTACTGTAAACAACACAAATTGCGCTTGTATATCAAAACGTTCTGAGTATAACTTCAAAACATCTACCTTTACGATAGAGCTGTCAGTTGCCAGATTGCACCAGGGTTACCAAATCCCGAAACATAAAAGGCAACCTTCGTACTACTACTACTATACTACTACTGCTGCTGCTGCTGTTGCTGCTACTACTACTACTACTACTACTACTACTACTACTACTACTATTAATAATAATAGTAGTAGTGATAGTAGTAGTAGTAGTAGTAGTAGCAGTAGTTTTTTTGTTTACGAAGGGAAGTGTGGAAATCTTCGAAAGACACCTCGGAGGGACCGATCTCCTCGTTATGTGAGATTTTTCCCCACTAAAACCACAAACCATTTATTGTCCTTGGCTATTCCACCTCCCCCTGTCGTAGAAGGCGACTAATCCGAGCAGCTGTTCGCTGTCACTCCCCTAAATATCCCGTTATTCCCACAAACTTGATGTGTCATTGTTTCCACTTACTTGTGGTACACTTCTTTAAATCCTGTAGGCTAATCTTGTATTGGCCAACTCTTGTCTTTCCACCCCGACGCGATTAGGTTGTGAGAGTTAGGAAGTCAATTCCATTCTACCCCTCTATTCTGCCTCTATTCTTCTCTGCCCCCTTTATTCCTTCAGTTTCCTTACGCTGGCGGTAGCTAAAAAAAACTATGGGAAGGTGACACTGAAGAAAAAACCCAAGATGGGGAATCTGTCAAGATCAACCGTTATGGTGCAGGGGAGCCGTAATACCGGCTGATGAACGTCCTGGAAGTTAGCAGAACCATTTCATCCAATCACAAAACTGCATGCTCCATAATTTCCCGCTTTTTTGCCGTTTTTAAGATGTTGAAAAGAAACATTTGCCGCGGGGTTTTTTCTCAAACAAATCTGTGTTCATGCTAACTTCCAATGGAAGTTAGCAGGACCACACTTCTAAATCCGCTACTATTGCAAGTATATACACAAAACTGTACTCCAAATTTGCCGCTTTTTATTTATAAATGATTAGTGAAGAAATCAAACTGATATCTCCATTTTTTTTTAAAAAAATAATAAAAAAACAAAAAATGAAAGCTACGCTCCTCTTGCAAGCGCATTCGAAGACGAAATGAGACGTCCCCTGTAAATTCATCAGCCGTAACAATTTATACTCTTCTCCAAAAATTTCCGTAAACCAGTGGAAAACATAATCTCTAAACAAAACTTTTGCCTCGTACCGATTCGACTCAATTACCCGGGTTCGAATACCAGATTTCGCCCTCTTACAAGAGCTCTGTACATGTGAAAATGCGCGTTCATCCTAAACCAGCAACCATGAGAATTCATATTCTACGCTCAAATTGACGCAAACAAGTACTAAATACAATCGTCAACAAAAAATTATCCGCCAACCGGTTAGATTACATTAGCCGGATTCGAATCTTAGATTTCGCCCTCCTACGAGAGCTCAGAATATGTGAAGAAGCCCGTTCCTCCTAAACCATCCGCAAAACAATATATACTCTACGCCAAAATTTATGCAATCAAGTATTAAATACAATCTGTAACAATCATATTTCCCGCGGACTGGTTAAATTATATTACCAAGTTTGGAACCCAGATTTCGCTCTCTTATGAGAGTTCTGTGCAAGGTAAGAAGCTCAGTCGTCCTAAACCATCAGCAATAATATTTAATACTGTACGCCAAAATTTGCCATAAACAAGTGCTTAATATAAACTGTAAGAAAAAATTCATGGGCCGGTTGGAATTAATTACGCAGATACTAAATACCAAAAGTTCCCTCCAAGGTATGTCCTTAACATAACAACTCATACTTTACATCAATTTTTGTCGCAATAAAGTACCAAATACAATCAGTAACAAAAACATTTTCCGCGAAATTACATGGGTTCGAATCCAAGAATGTCCCTCTATGGGATATCCTGCGCAAGTTAAAGAAACCGTATCTTCTAAACCAGCAGCCATAACAATTTATTATCTACACAGAAAATAACGCAAAATGGCACTAAATATAATTTGTAAGAAGCGAATGTACTGCTAACCGGTTACCTTCAATTACCAGGGTTCGAATATCCGATTTTGTCTTACGAGTGTCTGGCTACATTAAAATGTCTGTTCCTAGTAAATAATGAGGCATAACATGCCTCAAAATTTGCGGTAAATAAGTGCTTAATATACCAATTGTAATTATAATAAAATATTTTCTCAGGCTTACGAATTTTCATGACTTGGTTGCGAAAGCCACATGTGTACGTCTTGGAAACACCTTGCTCAACACAAAACACCGTTCCTCCTAAACCATCAGCCTGAACCATTGATTCTCGAAACCGAAATTTGCCGTAAACAAGTACTTAAAATAATCTGTAATAAAAACAGATGCTGAAGACCGGTTAGCTTTAATTACCAGGGCTCGAATTCATAATAGGCTTCTTACAAAATCCCTGCACAAATTAAGAAGCCCGTTCCTTCTAAGCCATAAGGCATAACAATGCATACTCAACGCGACTATATACCGTAAATAAATACTAATAATAATTAGTAAAAAACAAAATTGTCACAGGCCAGTTACGCGGGTTCGAATCTCAGAATTTTCCCTTTTACAAACGCTCTGCGGAAGGTAAGAAGAAAGTACTTTGTAAAATGTTTGTCTTAGCAATTCATACTCTACGCCAAAAATTGTGGTAAACAAGTGTTAAATATAATTAATAACAAAAGTAGCCGTGCACCGGTTAGTTTCATTTATTCGGATTCGAATTCCAGAAATATACCTCTTGGCAACGCCCTGTCCAAGGAAAAGACGTCGTTCCGCCTAAACCATTAGCCTTCACAATTCACACTCTACGGAAAAATATTGCCGGAAACAAGTCCTAAATATAATTTGTAATACAAATTTGCCGCGTACCGGTTAGTTATATAGGTTAGTTACACAATACGCAGGTTAGAATCCCAGAAGTCTTCCTCTTAAGAAGACCGTCCTTGCTAAACCATCAGCCTTAACAATTCATACTCTACGCCAAAATTTGCAGTAAACAAGTGCTAAATATCATCTGTAATAAGAAACGTACTGCGAAGTGGTTAGTATTAATCAGTTGGGTTCGAATCTCAGAATGGTTCCTCTTATTGTGGCCCTGCGCAAGGTAAAAAGACTGTTCTTCCTAAACCATTAGCCTTGACAAATGAGTAATTTGTTCGAATTATTCGTGTTCGAATCCCAGAATGGTCTCTCTTCTTCAATATGATCTTATTTGAATATCAGTTTTTGGTCAATACATTTCGTTAAGAAAAAACGTTTCATCTTCATAATTATATTATTGTACAAATTTTAAGACTTCGAACAAAGTTTTGAAATTTTTAACATTCGAAAAATAAGTGTTTTTAACGAAAGTGAGACATAAACCATTCATGCAGGTACCTCCATACAGTTCATTCGTCAAGAATCCACAGAAAGACCAGGAACAAACATTTAGTAGTGCCTTAGAATAATCGCAAACCTGAAAACAAGTGTGTAGCGAATATGTTAGCTTTTGTATCGTCTTATATTTTAGAACAAATTACAATTACTGTATATAGTTAATATTGCTTCCTTTGGAAAGCGAGCTTCAAAGTTTACCCATTTTTTAGTCATGATGATATAGTGACATTTCTTTGCCTTCTGAGGCACTTCTTCGTTACAGAAATTGTCAAACTGCGCAATGCATCAGGACTAAATAGACAAATAGATATTGCGAGTAAGAATCATCTGCATGGCGAATTTTTTTCGCAACGTTTCCTGTTGCATCTGGACATAAGTAGGCATATGGTTTACCAATGGATTTTTTATATAAGCTTACTTGGTGGTTCGAAAAAATATGAACTCAGAGAGAATCATATCCTATATGATGAATCACTGCTCTATCAGCCGAACACCTTCTCAATGTAGCCAGAGCTTTAACTGGATCTGGGTAAAATAATTCACCGGGCAAAGATTCCTGTTTAGCTTTGTGTAGTGCATCCTCGCTATACAAACATGGACTGACAGCCTGTGTCTTTAAAGCTTCTAAGCAGCTTTAGCATGAGCAGATGGGTCTTATAGGGTACATCCAATGTGCATTTGTGGTTGGCTAGCGTAATTGCCGTGCACTACATTTGTCCTTCTTTTGATATTTCTCGTTCTAACAAGACATTCGGAGCATTATACTTCCGATCAAATGTCTAGACAATTGAGTTCCCACATTTGCATTTTCCTAAAACATCCATAATATCTTTACAAATGCTTTAATTATTAATAACATGGTTTAATATATTATAGGAATAGTTAATGGAAGATGATGACTAATTCCTAGAATTAATTGCGTTCTCGTGAATTCAAGAAGTATTACTGCTTAATATAGTAATTAAGTATTATTTAAATTTATAATCTTATTTTTAGTATTCCTACAGAAGCACATACGAGAATATTTTCTTTATTATTTGTAATTGATATGTAATCTTAAAATAAGGTAACATGTATTCTACAACCAAAGACTTCATCAAAGTCTTAGGGGTTTAATAAAATACCTATAATATCTTTAATTTTTTCTGAATTCTTTTTTTATGAAAATAGTTCAACAATATTACTAATTTTTAATTCGTGTATGACTCTCTAAACCACAAGATATTCGTACCCACTGAAGATATGCAAATAAAATCCCAATATTTCAGGAAGTTTGTTAATTTCCATAAACCTTGGTTCGTGTTCAGCCTACTATGTTTCACTTATGAATATCGTAGTTATAATTTAGAACAAAAATGCTTTGCGCCACTCGACAGTGTCACTGAATACGCAGAGAAACGACGCTACGCACAGCCCCGTTGGCAGACGCGCCTGTATCTGCTGTGATGAGGCAGCCGATCTGGATTTCGGAAATAAAATGTAAACTCAATTTTTTCCGCAGACAATTTTTTTTTCGAAAAATCTGGATCTACTATTCGTCATGAACCCAAACACTGAAACTGAGGTATTTTTTGTAATGGAAGCTACACCTAATATGTAGAAGCAACATTTATCTTTTTATTCGTTACAAAGGCCTTCCATTACCAATTTTGGTTTTTCGAAAATTTGTCATTGCAGCATTACAGTACTTTCTCTTTACTAGGTACACGCAGTGAGACTACACTGTTACAATCTAAGAGAGATATTCGCGCATCGACGGGTGCATGATCGGATGTTTTGAAAAAGACCTATAGAGAAAATTCTCCTAAACTGTATATTTCCTTTTAGCTACGGATATCCATTTACCCCAGCTCTATGTAATGAATTTCGTGCATATGTATGAACACGAGAAAGTAATATACGAACATATAAGGCAAGAACGTAGAGAACGCATTGAACCATGGTTTGATATATTTTAACTTTCTCGCCCTTACGAATGTAATTGCAATCATGCTCCGAAAACTGCGAATTTCCGACTGAAAATCTCTTATCGATATAGTAAATTTCTTCCTCTAACACGCAGTGAAGATGGAATCGTTTTTTAGTGGGTCCTTCACAATCGCTTGACGATAAAACGTCTTAATTTAGGGGCTAAAAGGCAACTGGTCAAAAAGTCTCTGGTCATTACAAGACCAGTCTAAGCCGATTTTCTTCAAGATTGATATTACCCGATCGACCCGAACGAACGGCTGTGAGAGTTTCAAAACTATATTTTAATTTTTGAAGGTATTTTCCCCAAAGCTTTATAAACATTTTCACAATTTTTTAAAAAATGGCTCCACATTTTTTATTAAATGTTATCCTCGGATAGCGTAAATGTGAGAGTGTGGTGCAGGTCCCATGTTCGTTTATATCCCTGATTTTTAGAAAATTGCAAAAGTGCAATTTTTTAGGTGTCTTCCTTCAACTAAAATGTTGAAGATTAAGCTGTTCTCCTTAATAAAATCTGTTTTTTAAACACACACCTTGATATAATGTTTATTTTTTCGAAAAAAGTTGTAATTTTCCTCGATATAGGCAATTTTTAATTTTGTAAAACTTTTTTTTCTCAAAAACCGCGCCAAATTCTTTCTATACGTATGTATTGTATGTATATTTCAAGGGAGGGTAAAAAATATGGGGTAGTGTAAATGAAGACGTAGATTTTACTTCAAGTCTGAAATAAATGGTAAACGCATTTACTATCGAGCAAACGCATTACTTCATTTGGGGTGCGTAACCTTTTTCTTTTACTAGGAAGTAAATGTTGGCAAAATAAGTAAATATTTGTTGGAGAACGCTGGGAAAATCGGTTCATACTCGTATCGTGAGAAGCGAATTCGTGAATGTTAACAGTCACAATGTCGTCAACAGTTAAATAAATCGTAGTTTCCAAGCATTAGGACTTGAAAGGAAACTGCACACTCTGCGATTACTACTGAGTATGAAAAGGCATGTGGAACACCACTGATATGGCCGCAAGTCAAAGAAAAACTAGTGGTGCTACAGGATGGCACAGACTTTCTCGTATCAGTTTTCTATTTCTTTTGGTCTCGGCTAGCTATTCGGACATGCCACATGCCCTTGTCAGCTACCATCTATCGTCGCCTTAAGTTCGTTTTTTGGACATTTTCTTAATTTTTCGGTTTCCTTATAGTAGAATGAAAATATTATTTCACGCTTGTTAAAGAACAGTAAAATTAGGTCCTAAATGGCAATTTTCTTTGAAAAGTTTCAAGCCTGTTTATACTCGTAAGAGAATGGCGTTTAAACGCTATTGTAAATTCGAAATTTGAAGCTCTTTTTCACAAAAACTTTTGAGTTTTCGAAAATCTTCATTAGAAGTCTTTTGAAGCACTTTAACTCACAAATACATTGGCGTTTACAAATTTCTGGAAATGTGCATATTAACCGTGGAGAAGTGCGGTTGTCTGAGTTACGTTAGAGGTGGCGCGAGGACATTTCCGACCCCTTTAAGTTATTTCTTTATAATAGTATATTAGGCAACAAATAAGTGTAAAATTAATTATTTTAATGATGATCAATCATTTATAAGGTAGTATTACCATAATGTACTATTATCAATAAACATTCAATTGAATAATTAAAAAATTATATTATTATTATTTATATTTTTATATTAAAGGACAAACTTGACATTTAACTTTTAATTTATGTAGTGACTCCATTAACATTTTTCTGTATATTTCGACGACAAAAGTATCTGAAAATTCAGTAAGTTTTTAATTTTCTAACATTGTCTCACACAAAAATAAGTAAACAATTGATTGAAAATGGCTTAGAACCAATCAGAAAAATTTAGAAAGAGTACGAAATACAATGATGTTTATGTTGGTGTTACAGATATGAATGAATTGATTATTACATTTAAAAATGGGAAAATAGTATATAACATGTCAATAACTTATTACACTTCACACTAAACTACATTGTTTTCTCAAAACATCACAATAATATTTAGAAACTTTTTGTTATTTAAGGTCGCATTAACTTCTAGGTCATTAGTGACCATTATTGTTTATAACAGTACGGTAACTGTGAGGATGACACGATATGATGAGAGGGGTGTGAAAGGACGAACCATGCCCATACAACCATGCCCGAGACGGGACTCGAACCCGCGATCTTTCCGTCCGAGATCGCTACGGAACTACTGCCTTAGCGATCTCTGCCACCGAATCGGCTTTGCGAACTTGTTTTCTGCATTTAGCACAGAAAGCTTTTGTTTTCCTGTTTGTATATTATAGGGAATGCATGTCATATTTTTATTTTTTGAGAGATTTCTACTTCCGCGGGTTATTCCTCTTTAGTAACAATGAATTGTTTGATTTTTGAAATCATCTGCTTTGTGATCTGTATTGCATGCTTTGGTGAACAAGGTTCATTGAAAGACTCTACTAGTGCTGTCGCTTTGATCCTACAGATACATTGTTTGCTTGCACAATGAGGATATTGAGATAACATTCTCTTTCGTTACCCAAATTATTCATAATGTCAAATAAACAAACAATACACTTCTCGTAGACACATTCAAGCAATGTACCAGCAAGACGGTAGCACTGCTGCAAGCCCTTCGCGCGGAAGTGGTGGCGCGACAGATCAGTTTGCGCGGCAGCTCGGCTGCTATCACGCTCCAAGAACCCATGGCACAGTCGCAAAGTGCTTATATCTTTCAGGCAAAAGATAACACAGATTCACTCAGGACACAAAAGACCCCGCGCCACATGTTTTTAAAAAAATGTGTAATTTTTGAAAGAAATCCTCAAAATGAACTTTCCGTCATATTAAAAAATATGCAATAATCACTATCCATTCGAAAAGTTTACAGAAAAAAACTGGAGTCGTTTTTGAGAAAATTGCATTTGAGCGTTTCTGAAATCGCGCGGCAGCGATGCGGCGATGGTGTAACGGTTAGCGTACTGGACTGTTGTACACAAGTTGGCGGGTTCAAACCCGATCGAAGCCGTGGATTTTTAAGGGCGAAAAAATCCTTCGTACGCCTTCCTTCGGAGGGGAAGTAAAGCCGGCTGTCCCATGTTCGTAGATTTACTTGCATGTAAAAGATCCTCAAGCCTAAATGACGCCTCTGAGCTAAATTCAAAATCGCCTGTTTCTCGCCCAAGAAATACCTCCTTTCTCTCCTAGTTGGTGAAAGGAGCGTAGCGAAATTGCGTGGTCAGACGGAAGAGCGGGCCTGATGGCCCGAGTCTCGCCACGTAAAATAAGGCAAATTCAATTCAAATCCAGTATTTTTAGCTCATTTTCACAGAAAACTGTTGCGTTTTCGAGAAAATATCTCTGTCATTATTTAAAGTCATTATGTACGTGTAAATGTCATTATGTAAAGAAATTATGTACTTGCAAATGCAATAATGTGAACAAATCAGCTTAGATATAAATATTAACGACGTGAGAAGCTAATCAAAAAATTCAGTTTATATATTTTGAATATAAACAAAGCAATAGAGTACTATGGCGTTTATGTCATGTCTTAGAGTGCATTAGGTACTATCCCTACCAAAAGTTAAAAAATAATTTGGAACCGTTTTTAGAAAATCTTGTATGTGTCATTATTTAAATTGTACATATTTCACGCAATATTGCACGAAAACTACTATAAGTTTTAAAAAAATGTGCATGACCTTACTGAAGGAACTGATTACAGGCAACAAATTTCATTTGAAGGAGTAATCTCTACCTTTAATTTTGAAGTTTTGTTGTTTTTTTCCGCAATTTTCGAAACAAAAACGAGCAATACCTGAAAATGAGACTACAGCTATTCTTACCGTTCCTTATTACATATGTGGAGAAAATTTGAAGAATAAATGTGAAGTGGATTTTTTCTTTGTAAATTTCAATCGCAAAATACCTTTGCACTATTCAACAAAAAAAATTGTAAAAACATTAGAGCCATTTTTTTGAAAATTTTAAAATGTCCCAAGGGCTTTATTTAAAGTAACGCAACATCAGGGTATATCAATTTGGGAGAAAATCGGCTGAACGGTTTATGTGCGAAGGGCGCAGACGGACGAAGACAGGAACTGACGGATAGACAGATACACAGACAGGCAGATGGTCGGACTGACAAATGTTTTGCTGTCAATCGAGTTTTCGGTATCAAGGACCCATAAAACATGGATTCTGCCAGCACAACTTTTAGAGGAATTTTTTTCTACATTTAGCAACTGGATTTATTCAATTCTCCGTACCACGACCCGGCAATAAAAGTTTTTGTTTCGGAAATTCGCCGTTTTCCGACGCACGATTTCAAATACTTTTCTTCTTACGTCAGAAATTGCGAGACTTCCATTTTGGAAACATATGTATGATTTAGGGGCTGGTGGCGTTCACAGACGAAGGACACGGAGACGATGGACACGGAGACAGACAGAGTAACATAAAAATATACAGTTATTGTAATTTGTTCTAAGAAATAAGACGATACAAGGCTAACTTATACCCAATATGGTGTCATGTTTTCTGGTTTGCGTTTTGTATAGGGCACTACTAACTGAATGTTCCTGGTCTTTCTGTGGGTTCTTGACGATTGATTGTTTGTAGATGCCTACATGATTGGTTCAGATCTCATTTTCGTTAAACACTAATTTCTCGAAAAATCCTAAATTTTACAATTTTTTCGGTGTCTTTCAATTCGTACAATCGCACAATTATGAAGATAATTTTTTTCTTAATCAATTGTGTTCACCAAAAATAAATACTCAAATAAGATCATGTTGGAAAATAGAGAATTCTGCGATTTGAACCCGTGTAATTGGCACTAAAAGTGACGAAACACTTTTCTTATTACAGATTATATTTAGCACTAATGTACTGCAAATTTTAGCGTAGATAATGAATTGTTATGGCTGATAGTTTAGGAGTAACGGGCGTCGCGGAAATTTCGCAGTTCTCTTGTAAAAGGACGAAATCTGTGGTTCGCACCCGGGTAATATACTGTGGCGTCGTTAACACGAGGGCCAGAACCGTTAGGTTGGTGAAAGTGCGCTGCGGGGGAGGAAGGGGTTGAGCCTGAACTTCCGGGATTTTGCGCTCTGGCGGTTGACTCAGGTAGAGCTGCAGAGCCAAAAATAACCTTAGGCTGTAAACTCCTAGGATGATAGCGAGCGAGCCCTCGCTTACCGACAGCAGGCGAGGCAACCTAGCAATCTTGTGTGTGGGGTCGTAACCCCCTCCCAAGATGCTAGCCAGCGAGCCCTCGCTTGCCGACAGCAAGCGAGCCTATCTAGGGAACAGTGGTGGGGGGGTGTAGCCCTCAACTATTTAACGCGGCGCCATCTGCGCCCGCGTTCTCATTCAGTTTACATCGGAGAGCGTAGTACGTGTAAGTACAAGGAGTGTAGGAGAATGAGCGAGATGTCCGGAGAGTAAGGGCCAGACGATCTCGCGTGCTGTAGGCACACGGTCGCCACGACCGGTTTAAATTTTGGCGTCAGGCCATGTGACGGTAATTGTCACGGGACGGAAGTCCGAGAGCTCGCATCACGCGTGGCTTTTATTTTTCTGCGGTAAAGCAGGGTACAGGAAGGAAAAGCTTGCCGGAGTGTTTAAATTTAGCAATTTATTGTAACTAGTCTGTAACTTTTCAATATACTATTTTTATTTTGTTATTTGAATTTATTTCTCATTTTACTACGTCACAATACTGTAACTGGTCCGCGGCAATTTTTTTACAGATATCATTTAATACTTGTTTGCATAAAATATTGGCGCAGAGTATTAATTGTTAGCCTAATGGTTTAGAAGGTACGGTCTTCATAATTTCCGCTGGGCATTTCAAGGACATTCTAATATTCCAAAGTGCGTTATTGAAACTAATCGGTCCGCGGCAATATATTTTTATTACAATTTATATTAGGCATTTGTGTACAGCAAAATTTGGCGCAGAGTTTGAATTGTTATGGTGGTTGGTTTAGGAGGTTTGATGTTCTTAACTTACGCAGAGCTCTTGTAAGAGGGCGACATCTGGGATTCGAACCGGGATAATATAATCTAACCGGTCCGCGGCAAATTTTCTTAATACAGATTTTATTGAATACTTGTTTGCATCAAATTTTTACGTAGAGTATGAATTGTTATAGAAGATAGTTTAGGAGGAACGGGCTTCTAAACTTTCGCAGAGCTCTTGTAAAAGGGCGAAATCTGGGATTCGAACCAGGATAATATAATCTAACCGGTCCGCGGAAATTTTCTTGTTACTGATTTTATTGAATACTTGTTTGCATCAAATTTTGACGTAGAGTATGCATTGTTGTGGATGCTAGTTAGGAGGAATGGGCTTCTTAACTTTCGGACTTCTTCACGTGTTCAGTGCTCTCGTAGGAAGGCGCAATCTGGGATTCGAACCATGATAATATAGTCTAACCGGTCCGGAGAAAATTCTTTTGTTACGGATTGTAATTAGTACTTGTTTGCGTCAGAGTTTGGTATAGATTATGAGTTGTTATGACTGCGCAGGACGTTCCTTAGAGCGGCATTGCGGGATTCGAACTCGCGTAATTGAGATTAACCGGTCCGCGGCAAATTTTTTTATTACATTACGGCAAATTTTGACGTAGAGTATTAATTGTTATGGCTGATGGTTTAGGAAGAACGGGCGTCTTTACATGTGCAGAGCTCTTGTAAGAGGGCAAACTTTGGGTTTCGAACCCGGGTAATTGAGTCGAATAGGTCCGAGGTAAAAGTTTTGTTTAGAGATTATGTTTTCCACTGGTTTTCGGAAATTTTTGGAGAAGAGTATAAATTGTTACGGCTGATGAATTACAGGGGACGTCTCATTTCGTCTTCGAATGCGCTTGCAAGAGGAGCGTAGCTTTCATTTTTTGTTCTTTTATTTATATTTTTTTGAAAAAATGGAGATATCAGTTTGATTTCTTCACTAATCATTTATAAATAAAAAGCGGCAAATTTGGAGTACAGTTTTGTGTATATACTTGCAATAGTAGCGGATTTAGAAGTGTGGTCCTGCAAACTTCCATTGGAAGTTAATCTTAAAAACGGCAAAAAAGCGGCAAATTATAGAGTATGCATTTTTGTAATTGCATGACATGGTCCTGCTAACTTTCAGGACGTGGCGGATGGTGGTGTGCAAGCAGCCAAAAGGGAGTCATCAGCCAGCGACTGCAATGCCAAGGGTGCGGATCACTTGGCACCGCTGGCAGACATTGCTACGAGTGATAGCAAACTTCGCGGGACTCGTATGGAAGTTTGCGATCCTAGAATTGAGGGATCCCTTAAAACCCTCGACCACAACAAAACCCTAGAATTCAATACAAAAAGACTGAAAATTGGAAGAACAATAAACTATGATGACTTGTTCAAGAACACCGCAGCGGTACTAATGTACCTTACAGTTAAAAGAACAGAAGGAAATTGTGATAAAGTGAGCCTATTTCTAATAGAGAAGAGTATTAGCACCTGTACTGGCTCAGCCGCAAGTGACATAAAGAGAACTCCATCTGGACTCTTGATAGAAACGTTCAAAGACAATCAGATCAAAAAGTTACTATTATTGAACAAAATAGGCACTATAGATGTTGAAGTATGTGCTCGTGGCACGCTGAATACCTGCAAAGGAGTAGTAGTTTGTAGTGACTCACTACGAATAAACTACAGTGAAGAGGAAATAGTTCCAGAACTAGCTCCTCAAGGAGTCGTAGGCTCAAGCCTGTCGTAGGCTAAAAATGAGGCGAGATGGGCGGATAATTCCTTCAGCGTCTCATGTCCTGACGTTCAAGCGTTGTACGTTACTAGAGAAGATTAAAGCCGACATTCATCGTCTGGTCCTACGCATGTTCATTCGTCAATCAATGCAGTGCTTTTATGGCTTACAGTGTAGACCCACATCTACATGTGCAAGAATCCAAATATTTCATTGCGGTAAGGCTTTTCATAGTGATGATCCATGCATAAATACTATCAAACGTATTAATTGCTGCGTACAACATTCATCAAGGTGAAGGGACTACCAAATCTATTAGCTGGAGGCATCAATACAACAAGTAAAAGCCAGACAAAAGATCAGTTATCCTTGTGTCCTAAAAATAAAGTAACGTAGGAGCAGTCGGCCGTCGTACTTACGTACAAGCAGTTACTAAAGCACAATTTGCTTTCATTAGTAGTGAAAGAACTAATACCTGTAATAATTCCCTGCATAGAAAGGTATTTTAATGAAATTTGCAACAAAATCAACACACAACTACAAACACTCAAAGAAAAAAGTAAATGAAAAGCAATCTTCAAGACCCCCACCAAATGAAGCAGAAAGAAATCCAGTGCCTTCTCCTGCAGCCATTTCCAACAAAGAAGTATCGGCAAAAGGCTATCAAAATCGATCACCTCGTCCTCCAAAATATACCAAGTACGACTTCCTCAAAAAAAAAAAACGAAATTATCCCCCACCGATGATCAAGACACAACTACTGGCTCTGAGACAAGTTCGATGATAACTGCGTAAAATAATTATTACCAGGCCATCAATCCGAGCAAAATCTCGCGTAAGAAGAAAAAAAGAAAGGATGTCCAAGAGGAAAACCAAGAAAATAAGCAGCATCCGCACACTAAGAGCAGCAGAACCTCATTCCAACCACGGACAATATTATTAATGGCTGTATCTTGCCTTATTGTAAGCTGAAATTGCTACTGACCAATCACACACCTGTGTGTGCTTGCAAGAAACCCAGTTTAAACCTGAAGACCAGTTCAATTTTAGATGTTATAAGACCTTTCGAAGTGACGTAGAACCAGATAGTCGAGCTAGAAGTGGTGTTGCTATATTGATCAGCAATACACACCCTGATAGTCGTCTCGATCTCAACACACCTCTACAAGCAGTAACTGTAACCTTATACAAGTCATTGAAAATGACGTTATGTTGCATATACATACCCGATGCCTCAATGCAAAGTGAAGACCTACAAGAACTTATCGATCAACTACAGCCTCCATTTCTCATTCTTGGCGACTTCAGTGCTCACAGTACCACATGGGGTTGTTCTAGGACAAATGACTCCGGTCGCAGAATCGATGACCTGCTACTTTACAACGAATACGTACTTTTAAACACAGGAGCAAACACTCATCTTAATGCTAGAAACGGCTCATTCTCGGCCACAGATCTCTCAGTATGTAGTCCAAACCTTGCAACACGGTTAACGCGGAAACCATTGCCAGATCTTCATCAGAGTGATCACTTTGTTCTGTTGATATCATTAAACAAAGGAACGCAGTATATTAACCGAAACGTTGGTGTACCAACTGTGCAGACTGGTCCAGCTTACCCAGACGTATATCACCAATAAATGTCATTGGAAACACAGAGAAAACGTTACAGATTTCACCAACACTGCAATATCTTCCGCAGTAAAATACACTCCACAGACTAGTGGCCGCTCTTCTAGAATTCCAGTACCATGGTGGAATACGGAGACCAAAGAAGCAATAAGGGAGAAAAGAAGAGCCCTGAATAGCTTTAGACGTGCACCAACCCCAGACAATCTTATTGCTTTCAAGCGTCTGCAGAAAAATACTAACAGTAAAACGATCAAGCTTGGACAAGTAATTACCATACCTCGGACGACCAAAGTCACGTAAATATGGCAGAAAATCCGGTCAATAGCTGAGAAAATGTTTTCAGTCCAATCACATGCATAGAACACGAAGGACAACTAATCTGCAACCCCGAAGAAATAGCTCACGCATTACCGACCCAATATTCCAGAGCCAGTAACACAAACAGCTATCGTAAAGACATTCTCAAGAAAAAGAAAGAAGAAGAACAATTACTAGACTTTACAACCGTTACAGATAAGAATAATCTTATTACATGGAGAGAATTGCAAGACGGCATAAATGCAGCTGGAGACACCGCAGCAGGATCACACAATGTCCCTTACAGCATACTACGTCGGTTGCCGAAGGAAATATTGTCTACCTTGTTAAACATGTATAATAACATTTGGACACAAAGTAACTACCCTAAAGTCTGGAAAGAAGCGATAATAATTCCACTTTTAAAGGCTGGAAAGGATCCATTGTAAATTGAAAATTATCGCCCGGTATCATGGACGTGTTGTCTAGGAAAAAATCTTGAAAAGAATGGCTAACACTCCGCTAACGTGGTGTCTTGAAAGAAAGAACCCCCTGAACATACATCAGTGCGAATGTAGACAACATCATTCTACAATAGACTAGCTAATATATCTGGAAAACGCAATGCAGAATACCTTCATCAAAAGAAAACATGGTTACCGTATTCTTTGACCTGGAAAACGCTTTTGATATGACCTGGCGATATAACATTCTAAGACAGCTAAATAACTGACAAATAAGAAATCTACCAAAATTCATATCCAGTTTCTTATATCCTTCTTATCCCCTTCCACGTTCGCGTTGGGCAGTCCATCTCAGAAAGATACGTACTAGAGAATGATGTACCGCAAGGCTCTCTATTGAGTGGTACGTTCTTTATCATAGCGATCAACGAGATGTTTGACGGCCTAGAAGCACCAATTGGAAAGTGTGTGTGTGTGTGTGTGTGTGTGTGTGTGTGTCTA
>BOPP01000019.1:102798-161742 GCA_017312745.1 Gryllus bimaculatus | reverse complement strand
TATATATATATATATATATATATATATATATATATATATATAAAACATTGGTTTCTCATTTACAGCAGCCAAAACCAAATGCGTTCACTTCTGTAGGAGACGAAAAAGATAGATCCAGATCTGGCGCTAAATGGTGTTCAACTGACGTACAATGAAACGGCAAAATTCCTTGGTTTGATTTTTGACATTTAACCTGGTAACAGCATCTAGAATATACATTGTCTAGATGCAGAACAGCTCTGAACATAATCAGATGCATTTACCATATAAGCAGATAGACATTTTACTCCGCCTGTACAAATCCAAATGGCGTATCTAATGAATATTTCGCAGCCTCAACAACTTCTGACAGTGAAATATCTTTTGACAGATTGTGTAGATCTCTCAAGACTTAGAAAGATGCGGCATGGGAGATGGCATGAAGATAGACCTCGGCGCCAAGACGGCAACTGAAAAAAACAATAAAGTTCCTCAAAGAGGCCAATCTTTTCTACAAAATTTAATTAATATTTGATCAATTTTGTCATTCAGTAAAAAGGCTAAAGGCCTCTATTGCCAAGCCTTCAAAATAACAAATAATAATAATAATAATAATAATAATAATAATAATAATAATAATAATAATAATAAGAAGAAGAAGAAGAAGAAGAAGAAGAAGAAGAAGAAGAATCCGTTCACTCATAGTTGTATGCTGCTCCAGTTTGCGCGTATTCGATAGAGGAGCTGTCTTTCAGACACAGGTACGCCCAAGTAGAAAGATGAATGGCCTTGAGTGTGGCGTCTGCCTACCGCACATTGTTTGCTTGCGCAGTGCTGGTGTTGCCCAGTATACCATGTATCGAATTAAGTCATGAACTAAAGTCCTGGAAAGAAAGAGGACGAACCTAGCCTTGAAGAAAGCACAAGCAGACAGTCATCTCCCTTCCAAGCAGATACTATCCTGATACTATCACAGCCGAGTCAAGGAAATGCTTAACATAAATTCCCCTGCCAAACATAAATTCTGCAGTTTTACATTGCTTCATATAGAATCTTGTCTAACAGAAAACAATACTGGTCCCTTGAGATTCTGCATTGGGCAAGTTGTTATATTAATGTCATTATGAGATTATATGTAAATATTATATAGTTATATTTAACATTGTATTACATAAATATTCATATATGATATGCACCACACAAAATTACTTTCTTCCAGTAATTAATGTTTAGCATTGTAAAACAAGCTCACATATAACTTTTTGATTAAATTGTTAATTAGCATCCTGTGATGTCCAGTGTTCATTTTTGTTTCAAAAGAGGTATCAACTTGGATTCTTTAAGGTATACATCAATTTTTACTAGTAAATAATCTTCAGAAAAATCTCCTTAGTTTGTTTAATTAATTTAGTTAATTTAATTATGTTATTATTCTTTGCCATCTCTGGAAACTTATAGAGGCGTTGACAGAAGTAGTATGGCTCTCTTGCCCGACTGTTGAGCATGAATAGATGGATATATGTGATTGTGATATAATTGCTGATATATGATATATGTGATACGTGATATAATTGCTGAGTATTAGGCTGATGAATGTAGGCTTTCGAATGAACGAAACTGGCGCGCCGAATGGTATCACGTGACTAAATGTCGTGGAACTACATGTCAACACTGTTGGTGTCTGAAAACTCATATATTGGACTATTAAGAATGGAGAACCCACTCCTCTTGGCTCCATCCTGTAACGTCTTATATTTGACAAAAAATTGTACACATGTGGAGATCTCAGTGGAGGTCATTGCTTTATGTTTTAAGATTGAATATTTGGAATATTCGTTTCTTTTTGGATACCGTAATTTGTTTAAACATTGGCAGTTCATTTTGATTTATTATTTTAAAGTGTTGGTAATACTGAAACGACTTATATTTGACAAAAAATCGTATACATGTGGAGATCTCAGTGGAGGTCATTGCTTTATGTTTTAAGATTGAATATTTGGAATAACAGATTCGGAATCATTGAGGGTACTAAAATGGCTAGTGCAGATTTGTTAAGGCGTTTAGAAACAAGAGCTGTAGCAGCGGAGCAACTGATTGATACTCTGAAAAAAGAGGTATGAGTTGAAAAATAAAATTTCCTTAAATTTGTATTCTTAATTCACTTTCAATGAGAACCTGTTTATTTGATCTTGATATTTACTTTAGGTGGCTGAATTAAAGAAAGTTCATGATGTTCATTCTAAAGAGAATGAATTATCAAGGCTACATAAAGAAAATGAACAGCTGAAGAAGGAAGTCGAAACGTGGAAAGCTAGATTAATACAATTGGAAATTTCTCAGAATATTGAACAAGTATGTTGAAAGTGGCATTTATTATAATAAGCCTTATTACTATAATGTAAATTTGTGATACCTGACATTTTACTGCTTTATTAGATTGAAATACCTGCCTCAGAGTCTGTATCTATGTCAGTCAAAACAGAGGCAAAAGAACAAGTTATAGAGAAGAAAGTTGTTGGAAATAAAAAGGAAGAAAAAACAGAAAAGAAGACAACTGAGGCAGGTGGTAAGAAAGAAATAGAGGCAAAGAAACCAAAGGCAAATGTTGGAGATGGATCTGAAGAAACACCAATTGATGTTAGGAGGTTAGATTTTCGAGTAGGACGTATTATGTCTGTGAAGAAACATCCAGATGCTGATTCTTTGTATGTTGAAGAAATAGATGTTGGGGAATCAAAACCACGAACTGTGGTAAGTAAAATTCTTTGAGAGCATTATTGTAATACTAAAGACTTGTTTTCAGAAATAGTCAAAGATGGTATGCAGATGTTTTATTTTTTCATTAATGGGAACCAAAGAGTTGTAATAAGAAGAAAAAAATGAACGTACAATAATTTTAATGATGCTTGTCTAGTAAAAGTTGCTTGCCTGAGGGTATCTAGGACAGAATTTATATTAGTCCCCTTTCAAGTATCTTAAATAAAATTTTTACAACACCTGCAGACATAAAACTGCTGCAATGAAATTGAAACCGAAATGTATTGTGTAAAAATTACTTCGAATTTCTTTGAATTTCTCTCTATTAATTATTTTTAGAAGTGCTGTGCTAGTGGTGGTATTTTCATTGCATGTATGAGGTGGTTCAATAAGTCCCTATTTTAGAAATGAAGAAGTCATGCTTTATTTTTCAACAAAGTCTCCTTTTAGGTATACACACGTTTCTCAAAGATCCTGCAATTTTTGCTACTCCTTCAAAGAATATGAATTGTCCAGCTCAGTAAAGTATGCGTCTCTGTGACAAGCTCTTAAATTGAATTTCTTTTTCTTCCTGGTAGTCATTTTTCAAATTCAAAAAGAAAAATTCTGGGAGATAGTTGAATACCGGGGTGCGGCAGCAGTTCGCAATTCATGCAGTTTATCTGCAACAACTCCAGATAAATGTGAAGGTGCGTTGTGGTAAATTGTGACATTTTTCTGTTCCAAATAAGGCCGTTTCTCCTTCATTTTCTCATTGAATTGATCTAATAACTCACTTATCCAGTGATTATTTTTCCAGTATTATCCATCCAGTATTATTTTTCCCTTGTCCAAGACATCTATTTGCATGATGCTCTTTTCGTTCCAAACTTGTGGTGCTAAAACAGCATGTACTTTCTTGCAAATAGGTTAGTAATGGATAATAGATAATTATGTAATACTACTTACACCACAATTTCTCTCCAAATTATTTTTTGTTAAACTCATTTGAAATCTTACAAAATTTGGTGTGAAAAATATCCAGAATGCATGAAAGTAAAATAATTAAAAGTTAATAAATAATACGATTTTGATAGTATTTGCAAAACAAATAGATTGAAAAATATAAAATGGAAATTATTAAGCACTATGGTATTGTGATATTCTACAAATATATAAAAGGATTCGCTTTTATTACCATAAAAGAAAAGTAGCTGTCATTGTTGCCTTATGTTATGTGTGTGGCGTTACAATAATGGGTAACTACAACCAACAATAACTGATCATCTTTTCGCTTTCATTTTTAACACAATTCCAGGATGCTATTTAAAATGAAGTATTAAAATGAATTATGAAATAATATATACATTTTAACTTACGTTGCATCCGTCTGGGTGGATTGGGAGTTAGTGACTGAAGGCTAGCAATCTTTATTTCATATTTATTTCAAATAGGTTTTAAATAATTTCTAAAGAATTAAGGTGTAAACATGTAACAAATGCTCTAATGTAAGGAACAAGCAAAGTAATATGAAATAATATACACATTTTAACTTGCATAGTATCCAACTGCTTCAAAACACCCAAAATTACGATTAAGAAGTGCAGTATTTTCAGTGGGTGACTAACTTTGACACCCAATTACTGCAGAATACTTATATTATCGAAAAATTCAACATTTCTTTATTTGAAAATTGGTTTTTGATAAATACATTTTATTAGGAAAAAAATGTATCCTCATAATTGTAGTTGTGGGAAGACCCCAAAAAAATTTCGAATATTTTCACATCCAACAATAACCGATCATCTATTTGCTTTCACGTTTAACACAATTAAAGGACACTATTTAAAATGAAGTAACGTAAGTAAAATATAAATTTTTTCTGTCACACTATGGCCCTTTCTTCTCCACCTCCTCACTCCCATTGATCTCGAATCCATTTCAATATCATCTAGCCTTCTTAAACGGAGTCTTCCTTTCGTCTTCCTTCTGGTTCTTTACAGAAGATAATTTGGGCAATTCTCTTTTCATCCATTCGTAATTGATGTCCAAGCCTTTGTTTTCTTCTGACCTTAATTTCTGCAACAATGTTTGTTGTGTTATACATATTGGACAGTTCTAAATTACTGTATCCTCCAATGCCCATTTTCATACGTGGGGCCATAAATACATCTTAAGATTTTCCTTTCCCAGGACATCAGCTCACATTCAAGACTATTTGTTAATGTCCAACACTCAGCACCGAACAATATTGCTGGTCTTATTATCATATTATACACTTGGACCTTGAGGTGTCTATGTATATTTCTTTTCTTAATATACATCTTAGTGCTCTGAAACCTTTCTTACCTAAGGTCATACATGCTTTTATTTCCATTTCTTTATTGTTTGTGGAATTAATGAGAGGATCCGAATATTTTAATACATCTACTCTTTCATATTTTTCTTTACCCATTTGAAAGTTTGAGGGTGGTTCATTCTTTTTCCAATTACTTATTATCCAATTCCAGTTACTTGTTATACAGTAAGACTGATTACATTAGCAGCCGTTATTAATTCTTTTACACTTTCTGCGAGGAATTTCTGTGTTCTGTTTAAGATAACATCATCATCATCTGCATAAGCTAAAAGTTGTACAGTTCTATTATATATTGAGCCTCTTGGATTTATTTTGATGGCTCCAATTACTTAGTCCAAGCATACATTATATAGTTGTGTGAATAGTGAATCACCTTGAATGAGACCAGCCATAGTTTTGAAACTTTCTGGTAACATGTTTTGTATTTTAACTTAATTGTGTTCCGTAAAGTCATTTCGACTAGCCTTTGCAATTTACTTGGGAAACCAAATTCTAACATTATATGTAGAAGTTGTTTCCTATTAACTAAGTCATAGGGTTGTTTAAAATCAATATATAACTGATGTATTTCAATATTCTGTTCCCATGTTTTCTCTAAAATTGTTCTATGATTTGATCAGTAGTAGACCTATTTTTCTTTAATCCACACTGATAATCTCCAAGGCATGGATAATCTCCACCTGTGGTTCCAGGTGCTATGATAATACAGTTGTAAATAATTTATTTGTTGTGTTAGGAAGCGATATTCCATGATAATTTATATAGTTTAGTTTATCACCACTCTTGTAAACAGGGCAAAATATTGCAGTGCTCCATTCCTTTGGTATTGTTCCACTTCCCAAATTTTTTTGGCATTGATAATAAATGTGTTTCCACAACTGTCTGCCTCCATTATTAATTTTGCCGTGATCATATCTTCTCCCGGTGCTGGGTTTCCCTTCTTATCCCGAATTGCGTTCACTAATTCTTGAAATGTTGGTGGTGGTTGTGACTGCTAAGGTCTATAGTAAACCACTTTCTGTTCAGGAGTTCATTCCTCCTGCTGGGGGTTCAGCAGTATTTCAAAATAGTTTTTCCATGTGTTAAACACATAATTTTCTCCACCTATGAGATATCCATTGTTATTTCTACAAAAACCCTCTTTTATATTTCTTATTCCTTCATAAAACTTTTAGCTATCATTGTTTCTAAACTTATCCTACAATTCCTCAAGATTTTGTTCTTCATATAATTTTTCTTCTTTTTACAAATATTTTTTGCCAGTATTCTTGCTTCTTTATAATTGTACGAATTATAATGTCTCGCTCTTTGAAGCATTTTTTGCTGAGCTTAATCCCTGTTATCCTAAGCCATTTTACATTATTCATCAAGCCAGTTGTTCCTCTCATTCCTTTTCTGTTTTCCCAATATGTTTAGAGATACTTCAATTATGGAATTTTCAATACCACCCCATATTCTTTTGGCACTATCCTCTTCCTAATATTTTGGTAAATTCTTCTGTGTCTTTTCGATGCTTAGTCTATCCCTTGTTATAATTCCATTTTTTAATTTCTCAACTTGATTCTTTCAACTCTGCCCTTTAGTCCTACCAACTGATGATATTCGCTGTGGTAATCTCACCTACAGCAGGTAGTGGTCACTATCACAATCAGCCCCTCTATATGTTCTTGCATCAGTGATATTACTTGTGTACCTACTATAAATTAATATATGATCTATCTGATTGGGCGTTACCCCATCTGGGGATATTCTATGTTTCTAGATGTACCCTCTTGTGAGGGAAGGTTGTACAGATTATAACCATTTTCTTAGGTGATGCAAAGCCATTTAGCTTCCAGCCATTTCCATTAATAATGCTATGGGGTGTATCCCGCTGTACAACCTGGGTCATCATATGATCATTACTTATTTTTGCATTGAAATCACCCATAACGAGTTTGATGTGTTGTGGACTTTTTAACTACAAATTACTCAACTGACAATAGAAATTTTCTTTTTCCATATCTTCCTGATCTTCTGTAGGTTCATGCACACTAATCATGGTTATGTTAGTAAATCTTGCATTGATTCTAATAGAACGCCCCCATAATTACACCCGAGAAGAAGGAAGGAAAGAATTAAGCCAAGAATTTTATGAAACTTTACAAAAACAACTGAATAAGATTCATAAATGTTTATGTAATGTTGTGTGTTGATTTTTATGCTAGAGAAGTGAAACAGCTAATGGGTGATGTATTGAGACCCCATTGAATGAGAATGGGAACACATTAAGGAATTTTCCAGCTTTTAATCAACTGAAAATAACAAATACACTCCATAAACACAAAGAAATACATAAATACATGTGGGCAGCCAGAGGCTCCAAATCTTTGATAGTCTATATAATTGTGAACCAAAAAATGAAGTCCAACATATTAGATACACATGTATACAGAAGTTCCGGTGTACAATCTGACCATTTCCTTTTAACGCCCCTTTTCCAATGAAAGGATTACACGTCCAATACCGGTCGTTTGCAGCGAAGGACCCCTGTAGTCGGCAGGAGCGCTCGCGAATGTCCAACATCAGGCTGGGCGGGAGATCATCCCTGGCCGTCCGCGAAATGAAGAGTCGGTTTTTGATGTGCGGGTCGCAGGTCGTTACACGTCGCCTGGTCCACGTTTTGTCATTTGCAGCCGAATGATCGTGCTGCACACTCTCACGGGTATTTTAGTGTGTTGATCCTATTATCCCAGCCAGGCATCCGGAATAAATTCCGACGCTGAAATGATGACTGGTAGAATCGTGTGGAGAACAGTGGTTGTTCGTTGAATGGCTATTGTCACCATTAGACTAAGAACTGTCTCTAAAAATCGACCGCCGGTCGCTGTCGGGATTCTTTCTCCAATTATCCTGTCTTTCTAGCGCCCTCAGCTCACCCGATTCCCGTCCCCGTCCCCACCCCTTTCACAAAATGCGCGAGATGTCACGTGCGTAGCGCGAAGCTTTCCATAGGCTTGTTAAAAAGTTTCCAGAACATTCTATCACCCGAATTCTGTGATTGGGTTAAGGGAACTGTGCATCTCTGTAACCTTTACTTCCTAACATGCAATTGGTTGTTTATTGTTCTGCATCTAGTGCCTACGTGACTCGACACGTCCGCGACCCTTCGAAGCTTCATGGTTTATTGCCTCTTAGGGATTAGCTAGCGAGCTGCCCCCCAGTCTCTTAGTACGACTGTTCCGGGAGTCAATCTCCTGTTGCCACACAAAGATCGTAGGGGTGCTTTTCGGAGGCGGGCGAACGTCGGGGAATCCTTGGGTGGCGGCGCGCGCAGCCGCGCAAGGCGAATTGTGCCAAAAGCGCCCTTCGCTTGGAGTTATTTTAATAGGGCGTGACCCAAGGGGTCGCGCTGTGCAATGGGTAATTGGGACTCATTGCAGTAACGAGAAAGTAAAAAGTTATGGAGAAAATGTTATGTGTTCTGACCTTGAGTAGTTTAAATCCGAATGTAAATTGAACAGATCCAGTATTGCAAGTGGTCGCTTTGGAAATATTTTAGAGATTCTTTTCAAGGCAAACAAGATCACGGAATCAGTTGCAGAGAAAGCTATGAAACAATATGAGACATTTGCTGCAGAAGCTAAGGTTGCATTCAAAACAGAATTTGAGAAATGTTACATTAGGTAACCAAGAAAATAGACTGGATAAATTATATTCCAGTTTGTCGAAAGATTAAAGAGATTTGGAACATCTTTGGAAGTTATTAAAGAAATGTCATATTTTCTCGTGGAAATGCTTCAATAGAAAGTGTTTTTTTTTCTGTTGAAGAAAATTTGCACAAACAAAGTGTGATTTATCAACGAAAAGTGCATGACACAAAGTAAAATTGCAAAAATGATGATGACAAGCAGTGAGATCAGCACGTCAAAGGTACAGGGATGATTTAAAACGAAAGCATGATTTCTAGAAGAAAGAAGTACGACAGCGGGAGGAGAAGAGATAGCATCGCTACTCTGAAATATTTGGAACCGAAAAAGAAGTTGCTTAGAAGGAGATAGAAGAGGATGAATTTCAAGTGAAAATATATCATCTTGAACAGAAAAGAAAATCTTCAAAAATTGTGATGTGTCTGGATTTTCTTACACAAGAATTAATTTTGCTAAATCTTATAGCACCATCTTGTACTGTAAAGTATTCAATAGTAATCAAAGGTATTACAATATTTTCATTACAGCCACTATCACGTCTTTTAAGTTGCAACAAAGCCAAAGCCAATGTCATTGTCAATCTCAGTGGCAGCAATTATTTTCCTTTTAAATCCCAACAAATATTGTAAACATAATTGATGAACTTGTCTTTATGTTGCGTGATCTGGGCCGTCCGGGAGACGCCGCGTCGAAGGCTGTGTTGCCGACGTTTCGACCATCCTGTCGTGGTCTTCCTCAGGGCTGGTATGCGCCGTGATGGTCAGCGCTCGGGTGTATATTCATGTCTGGGCCGAGTACTATTGGCTGAAGCAGCGGCCAATCGGAGGCCGCCAGTTAGCAGCGGGGGGGGGGGGGTCAAGTCGGGTGCCGCGTGATCGGACGGCGCGGAATGGTCCGTCAGGCGGGCCGGAATGTCCAGGACTCTGGCCGCGGAAGCCTACGACTTCGCTTGTCTTTATGTTGTTCAATATTCAATTTTGTGTGATTAATACTTTATTCCTTCCGGCGTTATCACAAGATTGGGGTTAACCTTTATATACCGAAGTTTGAGAAAATACCTTGTAATGGTCAGGGAAAATCAGGGATTTGATAATCAAAATATGTGGAGACACCTTGTATATAGCAACAGGATTTATACATTTTTTCGTTACTACCGACAAAAAGAGTCTTTCCGACGAAAATTTGCTGTTTTCCGGCGCATGATTACAATACGTTCTCTTTTTACATTCGTAAGGGCGAGAAAGTAAAAATAACACATTTAAGGCTTTTTCGTAACATTTAAATATCTAGAAAGGTCTTCTACTTTATAAAACATTATTAATTTTCAAGTAAATTTGATATTGAACTTTAGTAAAATATTTAATTATAAAATATCTCAATTTATAATATTTATTTAATATACTACATGCAATTTATTATAGTAATATCAAAGAAGCTTTAATTATTTCTTTAAATATAGAACTCAGAAATTGTTTAACTTCGTTTCTGTTTCAGGTCAGTGGTTTAGTTAAATTTGTGCCTATTGAAGAAATGGAAAATCGTCTTGTAGTTTTATTATGCAATTTGAAGCCAGCCAAGATGCGAGGAATTACATCAGAAGCCATGGTAATGTGTGCAAGTACACCTGAGAAGGTAGAAGTTCTGATCCCACCTCAGGGGTCAGTGCCTGGAGACTTGATCCATGTGGAAGGATATCCACGAGTGCCAGATCCAGTACTCAATCCAAAGAAGAAAATTTTTGAGACTGTTGCTCCAGATTTGAAAACAAGTGATAAAAAGATTGTCACGTATAAGGGTGCCTCTTTAACAGTTCCTGGAAAAGGAATTGTTGCTTCACCAAGTCTTGTGGGAGTGAATGTCAAATAAACTGTCTTGTATAAACTTCAATGTGTTGAAATAAGTACACTTGTTTTTTAAAAAAAGCTATAATTGTTTGAGCGGGGATTGTTCGTTTTGATCAAATAATAAATTGCAAAACTTATTTTGCAAGATGAATTTTTCTTCTTTTTTCATCAACATTTTTATTTCATCTCCTTATTCAAAGTCTGCTCAACAAGAAATGAAATACTTTCTTTTGAAAAATAAAATAAATTAAGTATTTTAACTATATGGCTTGACGAATACCACTGAAACATTGTATATGAAACAACATTTTCATGGAATGAAAATGAGAATACGTAGTTGGCAAGCAGAAATGCGAGGAAAAAGGGGATGGTATCTCGGCGCCGATAAAAATTTAAGGATAAAAATTGCCATAGTCAAGGAGTTAAAAAATGGCCTCTCAGGTGAGAAGATAAAGTGGTTTAGACTTTGCCAACCGTGCAATCGGGGGAGGGGGGTTCGCTGCGTCGAAAGAAATGGATCGTATTTGTAAACCTTTGCCAGCAGAGTTCTCAGGGGTCAGCCATTGGGGTCTTGCTGGGAAGAGGGGCCGACTGGAATTTTAAAACCACCCCTAACTATCACAAATAGCAGTTTTCTGGAATATGGTTGGGGCAGCTTGGCAACATTGTCGGGAACAAGGAAATGCCTGAGTAAATGGTACCAATATTATGCATTCGAAACCCATTATTTACAGTTCAATTTTTATTCATATAAAGTAATTGAATTGTTTGTTCCGACATATATTATTTTTTTAAATAGTGGCTTTATGTACAAATATGCATGTCATATCGCATATCGAGGAAAAGACTTTTATATATAAATACTGTCACCTTGTAAGAGTTGGTTAAGAATTCAGTTGTTTTCTGTTTCGTGTCCCGCGATTTTCAGCTTGCTCGAGCATTGCATGGAATTATGAGTTTCGCGTCAGTTCCCATAGTGAGGTAACGATATGGTAGGTATGGTGGTGTGGCGTCTTGCCGGGGCAATAAATTACAGACGTGAACGGCTTGCAAATATTTAGTATTTATTAGAAATAAAATACTCCGACACCATAATACAATATACAATATTTACAAATAAATTGACCGTTACAAGAAGGAATTTTCCCTGGTTACCACCACCGCTGGCCCGATAATTAATTACCATGTTCGGTATGATGCACCAGTACCTTACGCGAGCATACCAGCGAGTGTGCCGCACCTACCGTCACGACGTATCACGCCGGCTTCGGTTCCCCGCCTCGGTCGCCTATGCATTACAATGCAACGCCGCGCACAACCCATACGACGCCTTACCGACGCGCCCAAGAATCAGATGAAAACAGAAGATCGAGCTAGGTCGGGATCCGCTTATATACCTTCTGGGCAGGCTGACGGAACTGCGTCACCCGCAGTGTCCGCCGACGCGTTTCCGCCGTGTCCGGGGTCTCCCCGTTTCCACCCACGAACCCCCCATCCCTTGCTCCCTAGCCTTTGTGCAGCCCAGCGTCTCTTCCGCCAGTGCTGTCCGCGTGGCTGATATAGTACGTTTGTACTGGCGACAGATATGACGCCACAGTGGTATCTACACAGACACGAACATTTTTGAGGGGGTTAATACCCACTCGGGATTTAGAGTGGGAGAAATTTTTCATAAATGACGATTCCAGAAAATCCAAATTCCGTAACCGTTAACTTCACTTTGTACTTTCCCGTATGCGTACGTATTGTAACGAATATTGCATCACCTGCCGGATTCGCTGCGCGCGGATTGCGTCATCTGCCGGCGCCCCTTCCCTTCCCCCGGACTGGACGGTTCCGGACTATTCGCGAGTCGCGGGGAAAGGTGGAGAATGTGCTGATTGTATCGAGACGAGCGCCTGCCTGGTATAAATGCGCCGCTGCCGGCAGCTGCGAGTAAGAAGTTAGTAAGGAGTAGCAGTCAAGTCATTCAGTGTAAGTCGGTGTGTGTAGGTATGTAAGTGTAAGCCAGTGTAAGTAGTAGTCGGAAGTAAGCAGCCGCAGATTAGTGTATGTAATCAGTGAATAAGCAGTGTGTCTGAAGTGGAAGCTGTGATGTAAAGTGTGCATTGCGGTTAACACTGGTGCAAAGGGTGGACAGCAGTCTGAAGTCTGCAGTGGAAGCTGAGCTGTGAAGTGTGCATTGTGGTAAACAGCAGTGCAGTGGACCCTGGTGTGCGCAGGGACTTGTGATCAGCGCAGAGGACAGTGCAGCGGACTGTGTGATACTGTAGAAGTGATCAGTGTAAATAAATAGATTGCAGAGAACAGTGTAAACAAGTAATCAAGAGAACGGAGTCGTGTGTTAAGTGAAGAACACAAGGACTGTGTAATATACCTTATATAGATCGAGTAGTTTTTAGTGTTAGTAAATTTTAATGTACAATTGTTTACAAATAAACGTAATTGTTTAAATAATACTTGTGAGTTTTAATTCACCAGCGAGACACGTTACAGTATATACGGAGCAGGCGCGGATTTTTCAGTAATAATTTATTTTAACTTTTCACAAAACTTAAAAAGTAACTAGTTGTGCTAAACAACAAGTACTTTCTTGCAAAATTATGCGTAAAGTATTCAAATTTTCGAAAAGATGTTCCTGACCTTATTTCAAAATCTATCTGTAAAGAACAGACTTCATTCAGGCAAAAAACTATCTTTAATATTTTAGTTGTAGGAAGACACCGAAAAAATTGTAATTTTCGAAAAATCAGTTTTCAATCAACATGATACCTGCGCCATTTTCTTAAACGTCCTTCACACTATCAAAAATAAAAAATAAAATTAAAAAAATATATTTGGGGATACATGCAAAGTACTCCCCAAAATTACAATGTTGGTTTCAAATTCCAGGAGCCGTGACAGCCAGAACGATTGGAGAATATCAATTTTGGAGAAATCGGCTGAACGGTATAGTCGCTAGGGTAGTTCACACACGGACAGACGTTTTGCTGTCATTCGATTTTTCGGTTTCAAGGACCCACCCACAAAATATGATTATGGCTACACCACGTGTTAGAGGATTTTGTCTAAATTTAGCAACTGAATTTATCCACTTTTTCGTTACATGGTCCTGTGATAAGTTTTTCTGCCCAAAATTTTCACGAAGTGTTACATAACTTTCTGTCTACTTCATAAAAAAAATTCTCGGATAATCATTAAAACGAATATAAACATCCTAGAACGAGCTGAGTTTAGCCTGCGTGATTCTACATATTACAGAGTTTGTGCCACCTCGGACGTTGAAGCAATCGATATCAGTAACGGGTAAAATCGAGAAAGACTGGTAAACAAAACTCTTGATTTATGAAAGTTTCAAGAAAGCAAATGAACAATTTTATAACGATAGATAACACAATTCAACTGAAGAAAAAATAAGTATAAATATGTATACAAGTAGTACACATTATGCTTATTAACAACATACATTAACAATAATGTTCTATTTATACTAACAATGTCAGAGACTTTGCTAACACTTTATTTTGCTGAAATTTTGCTGCCTCGGATGCTAAATTGCAATTCTACACTTTTCCTCTTTAAGGATCAACTGTCATCTTGTATCATCCCTTCAAAGTGTCTGCCCTGATAACGTTTTCCCATCTGTTTCAAGTCTTGAAACTTCTCTCCATGTTCATAAGTAAAATCCCCCCAGATAATAAGGGAAGAAATCAAGGTGTTTGTGGAGAAAAATGAAGTTTGATGCTCTTTTTACATCCTAAATTCTTCATACAAATTAGTATTTCATCAACCGTAGGTTTAAAATTGGATTTTTTTTCTATTTCCTTAAAAATTGACGGAGACAGTTTTGAAATCTGTCCAGGCCAGGGTTTCTGTACCACTCGTTAAATTTTCAGAGATTATCATTCATCAGATTTATAATTTGATGTCCAACAAACATGCTTTCTTTAAGCCAGACCTCTGGAAGAAAATGCTTCATATGGAATGGTGACCAAACTTATTTCATTTTTATCTCCGGGATTCAAAGTATTTCTGATTGACCAATCCTTTTTTGATCCAGTGCAATTCACGGACCCTGCTACGCCATTCGCATAGATAGCAGGGAAACTTAGTAAATACTAGTTGAATACCCAACAATATTCAAATAACTTCCACGTCTCTGCAGACAATCCATTAGTGTTCTTGATATTTTTTTAGTTCTTCCATGTTTTCGTGTATATGTTTTCTTTTAAATGAACAGAATGAGATGCTGGCTGCGAGGCATATTGATTTTCATTATGAAGCAGAACAGCTGCGTTTCAAATAATCTATAAAAAACCTCCGTTGATCACTGACATTTCTTATTCCAGATTTTGAAAATACATCATAAATGTTGATGCAGTATACAAACACCCTCTTTCGTGAAATAATCAAGGAATTCATCTTTCTTTCGATGCCAGTAAAACATCCTGCATTGAGCGAGCACATTTTCTCTTTCAACCATGAACCTAAAACCTGCGCCGATTCCTTTGAGAGGCTAAGCTCTCGCACCAAATCATTAAGTTCTTCTTTATTAAACAACTGGTATCTTCTCTTCTTTGGGCAAATCAGTAACGTCCATTTCACTGTCACAGCAGTCCGAGTAATCTGAAGATGTAGATGGTAGGTTATGTGATGGCATAGGCGTGCGCAGGATTTTAGGAATGGGGGAGCCTGACCTAACAATTCCGCTACCCCCCCCCCCTCATGAATCAATTATTAATTTTATATTTTTTTTATTTTTATATTTTTTATTAAAAATATATGTTTACAATATATTTGAAATCTACACAACATTTAAAACTAATTTTATTTATAATTGAATTTAGTAACTAATTTAAAATAAATACAATCTTTAGAGTAACATTCGCCTTTCAAAAGGAACAAGTTTTTTTAATTCATTGATAACATCAAGTATATCAATTTCCATAGTTTTCGACTGTTCAATAAATAATAACAATGAAGAAGCTTTGATTTTACTATTACAAGCTTTGAAAAACATCGTTCGCATGAAGAGCTTGTAACTGGAATCACAGAAAACTTTAGTACCTCTAAAATTACAATACGTAGTTTTTCTACAATCTTCATCTAGCCAAATAAGTCATTTCTGTACGTTATTAGGAGGATAATTATCACTTTTTCTGTCTTTCAGTAACTGAATTTCAGCTTGTAATTCATCATTTAAAACTTCAGAGAAAAATAAATTTATCTATCACCAATCCCCAAAATTAGTATTTTAATTAAACTATTCTCTGATATTTATAAGTATTGCTCCGTAGGTTAAGATTGCAGCGCCACCTGTGCGGTTAAAATTTAAAATTCGTTAAGAATAAATAAAATGAAATAATAAATGAAATAATTTAATGTTAAACTGTGTTACATATGATAATTGGCAAATTTTATATGAATTTAATACAAAAAATAACATAACATTTACATGACGAAAAGGGTGTTCACTTTTCCCAATAAATTTGAAAAGTGAAAAGAAATATAATTCCAATTTAAAATAATTATTTAACGATACTTTTTGAAATAGAAGTATTTTTTAGTATTTAAACACAAACATTTGTATGATAAAATTATATACAGATTTATGGAAACTAATTAACACTTATTACATTATTTACTAAATGTTTTCAATCTTAAGGTGTATATTAATTTTTAATAAGAACAACATGTACATACATAGCATTTTTTTTTAAAAAAATAGTGTGATATTAGTTTGATTTATAATGTTGTAATAAAAGTAAAAAATATAAAAATAATAGTAGCAATTAACGTCAGTTTTACAATACAATTTCCTTAACAGATAAATGGATACAATTAAATAAATATGTAATTTGAAAAAAAAAAGTTGTCGTATACTTGTAATGGGGGTGCCCAGGCACCCCCTGTGCACACGCCTCAGTGTGATGAGTTTGGTATAGGAATGTCAAAGCCATGTGGTACGGGTCTAATGGCTGACATAATTTATGGTATGTAATACATTGCCAACGTTCAGTTGAACTTCAATCAATCATAAATTTCACAGAAACTGTGGGTGTTGTGAAGAAACCGCATCCACATTTGTTTGCAACACACAGCACAACAGTTTGCAACACTGACTCATTATCACCCTGCTTTTAATCAAAAGCAGCACATTGTCGTGGCCCTGCGTTTATGTCATAGGGCGTGCTAATTTAAAGTACGAAAACCCAAAAATTTTGCAAAACTGTACGTGGTAGAAATAATCTAAAATTATATATGTAATCAAGATGAAAAACTGATTCATAATCACCTATTTTCATCAAATGTGGAAAATTGTCGCATCCCTGTGTAACTTCCCTTGCATATTTAAAGTGAAGAAGTATCTTATTATGTTTGATAAACAATGTATTGGCCTCCTACATACATTTTGTCAATGAGATTTTCAAGATTAGAAGTAGGCAAAGTTCACATATGCAGCCATATTTGCTGAAAATGTCTACTGTAAGGGATATCCTTCACCATATACATTTTTCAACAGTGTCTGAAGTGAACTAATGACGCATCGTATACTGTTTACCAAGGAAAGAAAAAAAAAAAGATCAAAGGCAAGAGTTCTTAAGGCAGGTGAGATGCATTAAATTATGCAGCTGCCACTGACAGGTCAAGTCCCTTTGTGTGTCACCTCAAAGCCAACTGGTAAGTACTTCATCATTTCACTGACTCAGAATTTTCAAACCTGCAGTGTTCTTGCTTACAGGAAGAGCAGAAAAAGTTGTGAAAACCTGGGCCACAATAATGGATAGAACAGATTGAATATCTCTTAGCATAAGAATAGAATCCATTTAAATGGAATTCAACTCCCAGTTATTTAATTATCATCTTCAGAAGATTAAAGCACATCCTAATGTAGGTCTGGGTAGATTCCACAACTGGCGACATAGAAAGGTTCATCATAACGAACTGAATATTTCGGGGAAACACACTCTTTCACATCGAAACTCTTCGAAAGTGTTATGGAGAGAGAGTTTGCAATTGGCTTCAGTGGCTGGCTTGCAGAGAGTTTCTCAGGCAACTTCCACTCCTTGGATAATTTTATGGTCGATTCTACTTGTTTTGGGAATAGTGTGTACTGCGAGGGATGTCATTACAGTGACAGTTCAATATCTAGAATATCCTGTGCTTACTTCTGTTACTTTAGATCAAGTTGCTGCACTACCTTTCCCAGCTGTTACAGTAAGTATTGAATTGCATTCAAAAACTAATTAATTACTTGAAGATTACCTTAAGTCCTTCAGTACGACAAATACTTTCTTGTATCAGTCAGTTTCCAATGATCTTGAGACGGCTAGCTTTTCAATATTCCCCCGCTGTTTCTCCAGCTGCTGCCTATTTGCATCTAAAAGACCTACTAGCATCTCTTGCCGTACCTACTGCTTCTCTGGGGACAAGCCCATTGCACTCCCTGAACATGGCAAAAGCCTATCTCAGCCCTGAAACTTTTGCATTTTGTCCATTGTACCCCTTGGCCTCATCTTGGTGCTTGTACCATTTGTTCTATGCATAGAGATCTAATTCCTCAATGACACTCAGAGACTCCAAACACAATTGCCTGTGAGACCAAGAAAATAGGGAAGAATTAGCTTGTATAAGGGACAAGAGGGACTTGGATTGGCCCCAAACCCAATAAAACATTCATGCCTTGTGCAAGCTTTAAACCCATGCCCTTAGGGTCCATGTTCTTGAACTTGCTTGCCCCAAGCCTCTGTCTTGCAAGACCAAATCACTACACTGAACTATTTGTAACTGTGTTTGTATGTTTTTGTTATAATAATATGTATGATGTATAGTTTTGATGATGATGATAATAATTTAATAACACATGATATATCTAAACTGATCTTTTTATGCTTGTATAGCCTTTAATGGGTTTTGTTGCACTGAATCTATGTATCTGAATGACACTGCCATCATGCATTTCCATAGCAGTAATGAAAAGAGTTATTTTAGCATTAAAACTTTCAACATCTCATTCAGTTATGAACAGTTTTCTCAAAATTACAAACTCTAGAGAAGTGCCTTAGTACAAAAATTTAAAGTATGTTTCAGTGAACACAATAGTTTAGTTTCCTTTTTTGTAATATTTATTTGAAGAAATAATATTTTATCAAAATATATGTAATTTTTTCATATTTTTTGGTCCCATTATACTAGAATTGAAATATGACTTAAAGAATATCATAAAAGAGTAAAACTTGGTTCTAAACACAAATTTTCATTGAAGAAATTGGTGTTGTTTTTGAGTAAATAATAATACCGGGAGAGATGGTTCAGGGCAACAACTGTCACTGCAGTCCTGCTAGGTTCGAGAAACACATAGGATTATGTATGATATATATTACAGAATAACGTAAGGGGTCGATGATGCCAACAATTCATTTAATAGGGGTTGATGAACAAAAAAGATTGAGAATCTCTAGTCTAGTTATAGGTAAAAAAAACTTAGTAAACTAAAATGTTTGAACAATCATTTTGATCCAAAATACATTTTTTGCCAATCAGTTTAGCAGACCTATCCTAAACCATAAGTTTTCAAATTTATTTAACTGCTATATTTTTGAAGAAAAAAGTTACTGTACATCCCTGATTCCCCAATCATCCTCAAATATGTAATTTCTTAAAGGAAACACTAAAAGCAAATGAATTTTTTTTCTCCCCCTTTTATCAATGATCCAACCAATAATCATTTACCAAAACGTCTTTATTAAATGAGAATTTTAAGATTTTTTAAATGGTAGTTAAAATTTCATTTTTATTGTTTAAGGTATGCAATCTTAACAGAGTTCACTGTGGGAACCTGCGTCGTCTTGCTGCTGCAAAATGGGGTACAGAATTAGGAACTCAGCTCTTAAAACTCCATGACCTCACAGACTGCCAGCTCCACTTTCAAGCACGCACTGGTCGACAAGTTCAAGACAACAATGAAGCAAATTCTCAAGCCTTCTTTTCCACTACAGAGATGCCTCCTGAAGACAGCTCTAAGTTACCACAACCTGCCAATCAAACTCGTTCTTTCAATGATCTTATGCACTTCATGGCTGTATATGCCAATTTTTCCTCAGAGGTCCAATCAAAGATAGGTCACCGCTATGAAGATTTCATCCGTTCCTGCACTTTCAGTGGTGAATCTTGCCTAAATTCATCACTGTATGCACAAATATTTATTTCTATTTTGCTCTTATCAGATGAATATCATATTTGTATGTATTACAAATCTTTTTTTTAGGTTCTTTGATCAATATTCCTCAAACAGTTATGGAAATTGCTTTACATTTCATACTAGACGCAAAACTGTCATCCCAGGAAAAGAATATGGTAATTAAAAACTATAATTGAACTTAGTATTTCCTTCACCTAAAAATTCACTTTCTGCAAAATTTTGGGAGCAATGTTTAGATTTTCAGTATTCAGTTCAGTTTAAGGTACATGAAGGTAAACACCACCAGCAACAGAATGTGTCAGAAGTGGTGACCGAGTTCAAGTCCTAAGATTAAAATATACCTTTCAGTGTTGCCAATTAAGTTGAGATAACCATAAAAAGAAGAGAAAACAGCTTTTAGATACCAGCAATTGAAGTTAACATTATTTGTTTCAATTTTATAAATTAATTTGTCATTAAATTTGAGGGGGGGGGGAGAGAAATGGAGGTTCGATAAAAAAAAATTATATTTCAGTTTCCTGCGAAGCCTTTTCAATGTAGATCAGTACAAAAAGAATAGTACAAATAATGTACAGTTCATGCAAATGAACTGCACAAATAAGTTACAGTAATGTAACTTTTTAAATCGGTATCTCCAATAGTTTCTGAGATAATGAGTCATCAATATTAAGAATTTAACATAGTAACATAGGGGAGGGGGAGGGGAAACACAGTTTAAGAATAAAATAATGACACCTTCATACCTAGAATTTTTAATGGGAAATATAATCAAGAACTGCTACATTTCTTATCGCCACAAGAAGTAATAATCATTATACAGTAAAACTTAACTTTACGTTTTTTCAGGGGACTGAACGGAAAAATTGTATAAGTGAAAAAAATGCATAACTGAAATTAATTATTATGAGCAAAATAATAAATTAATATTTGTACACTATTTTTTTACCAATTTTCCCAGTTCTTTAGAAATACCTGCTTTTTTATTGCTACTCTCCCTAACAACTTTTAAATTTTTTATTGTATCGGTTTTTAAAAGGGGTTGTCTTTTCCTACCACTCTTTTTCGTTTAATATCGCGGACGCAAAAACAGATAGAAGACGAACTTAACTTCGATTTAAACATAGAGCCTCACATTACAACGCTTGGAAACACGCTTACAGCTTGGAAAAAAAATATCGTCTGCCGAAGGTCATCGAAGAAGTCTCCCCTAAGGTGGAGGTAGCGGACACGCAATGGAGACCTTTTCACTGTGGAAACGAAGGCCGTGTTCTGCGTGGGCTACAACTAGCGTCGGCAATCCGCGGCTGGTTGCTTCGGTTTCAAGCTCGTTATTGCTTGAGATTCCGCGGGACTAAGCACGGTGTTTACAAGGGCGACAGGAACCGCCCGACTGCCACAGCCTGGCGACACGCACCGCGCGTTAAAGCGATCAGTTTCATTAGCTGCTAGTGCCATGCCACAAACAAAAGGTTCTCGTATGATATTGCGGCGAGCAAAAGGGTCTCTGGAGAGTGAGACAGTCAGTGCACGAACTTCCTCAATTTTTGGTCATCTACGCAGGGCCGTTTTAACAACATTGGGGCCTTTGGGTCTGGGTTAATTTGGGGACCCCCTACTTTCCCCAATCTCCTCCCCCAAGTTTTTGAATAAGATTTGTACTTACTTGAAAACGATACAAATATTTTTTAAAAATTTTTTCTTGAATTGTACAATATAAAATTGAAATGCATCAACCAGCAAAATTCCATATTATAAATTATCCAAGGATGCGCGACACATTACTTGGTTATGCCAGTTTTTGCTTATAGTTTAATCACACATCACTTTTTATACGTTTTTTAAAATTTAATTAAAAAAAAGTATTAAATAATGTTTTCAAGAATTATCGGGGGCCCTGGCCCTTTGGGCCCGCGCGTTAACACGGCATCAATCATTGCTCTCTCCCGGGGATGCAATTGACCTTCCCTCGGATCTATAGAACGATTTTGTTAACAATGGGATAAAGTGACAGTTCGCGAAACAAGTGAACATCACGGTACTTCAGAGAAGTAAACACGTTCACCGTCACGAGTACGCATCTCACATTCAAGACTTGGTTTTAAAACATACGTAATACTTATCACATAAAAACTGAATTCAAAGTAATTTTTATAAAAAGAAAGAATTTTTACAGAAGAGCATAAAGCTCTGCACTTCCTAATTTCAATTATTTCTCGTGGCGCACTCTTATTTTCGTCGGACGTGGACATCACAGCCAGGGAGCGTCGTAACTATTTACAAGTTAGCTAACTGCAAACGAACGAATGAAGGAAGGAGAGTCTAATAAGTTCAAAGACACAACGACCACAGAATCGTAAGTTCTGTTGACAGCACTAGCTGTCAAATCATCCCATTCTAAAGAAAATCGGACAATAGCCGAGGATGAAATCCTCAGGATGTTGCCGTACGCATCCGACAGAAAAATCGGAGTTCCGTTGCCATCGGAGGCCCGGTAGCCGACTTTGCGCTACCACCCGGCGGGCTCATGTAGCTAGGCCGAGTCGAGCTTCATTGGCAGGGAGTCGCTGCATTGTGCCACTCTAGAAAGGAGAGAGAGAGAGAGCGAGAGGGAGAGGGAGAGAGAGAGAGGGAGAGAGGGGGAGAGAGAGGGAGGGAGAGAGAGGGAGAGAGAGAGAGGGGGAGAGAGAGAGAGAGAGATTCACTGTATTTGATTTGAGATGTAGAAATGGTCTTTTAAAACTTCACTTTTAGTTTATATACATAAAAAACTTTGGAACTAAGGGAACAAAAACGTACTATTCACCTGTTGACAGATGTATTTTTATAGAAAATTATTTAATTTGTAGAAAGAAACCAGAAAATATTAGTTGCCACTATTTTTTTTAAGTCTTGGGCCACCTCTATCTATAAGTGATGATGAATTGAGATTTATAACTAAATAATATATTTTCAGCACAAAAATATACAAATACATGTGTTAATTGCATTGTAGGACTTTCAATGGAGTTGTATTTGGATCAGGCAAACTATCTTCGTGCAGGGCTTAGTCCCCAAGCAGGAGCACGAGTAGTAGTCCATGAACAGAGTCATGAGCCTCTTCCGCAAGAGATGGGAATCAATCTCTCACCAAGTGCAGCTACTAGCATTGCACTCTTACAGGCAAGACCATGATTGTTAATAACCAGATAGTCAAAGGAGACTAAACATTTTAAAAATCTCATTCTTAAATATCTATGTTCCCACCATAGAGGCACAATGTACAATACTAGGCAAGAAAATTAAGGCAATATGAAGTGATATAAATAATTAAGATTACATATTATCAATTAAAAATATTTTTCTATTCAGTTAATGTGAAGACAATAAACACTTTCCCAACAGGTCCAAGTAACACGATTACAATCACCTTATCAATCCAATTGTACACACAACTGGGATCAGTCCACCTTTCAGCAGTATGTCGGTTCATCCTTCACATATTCTGCACAGGTAGCACAAGCTTACAATAAAATCTAAAGAATGAGTTTGATAAAGCCTTCTCTTATCACAATTTTTTATTTCTCAGCGTTGTCAACGAATATGTTTGCAATTAGCCTTTGAAGACAGTTGTGATTGTGCACACCCAGCTTATATGGATCTTCAACGTGGATACCCTCCTTGTAATCTTACTTCTGGAAGTGAGTATGTGCAGGAAACATCTGTTGAACAAATCAGATCAATAGAAGATAAAAAAATGAGTGATTTACAACCAGTTATGAGATATCATTTTGTTTTATATTTCAATTTTCTTCTAGCTATTGAATCCATATGTGCAAGACAAGTTGCTGCCTCATTTGAAAGTAGAGCTAAGATTTGCAGTTGCAACATGGATTGTCGGTACGTTTAAATTCTGTAGAGCAAACATTTTTTTGTTTGGTATGAAATGATTTACTATTTTTCTTCTTCCCTTCATATGTTTGTTTCTCAGTGAAATAACTTATGAAACAACTATTTCAACAGCTTCTTGGCCAACTGACTCAGACTGGGTAAGTATTTACCTATTTAACACGTATTGGGAAATGATTATTTCATTAGGAATGCAATTGCTAAAGAAAATGCTTTAAAAAATTGGTTTGCCTTCTTAAAACAATGTGTATTGTTCCCTTGAAGACTGTCTCTTGAAGCTTGCAGCATTTATACAGAAAAGCTAGGCTGCAGTTATACTAGTTCTAAATAACCTGTTAATTATGCATGAAAACTGTAGTTCTTTCACACACAAATTTCACATTCATTTTCCTTTCAATTAGTAATAAATAGTATCACTCAAATAAGTTACTGTTGTTAAAGCAATAGGATGACAGCACAGACTTTGCAGCCAGAGTTCAATATCAATAAGGGAAGGGTGATTGTTTCTCTATTTTCTTTCCCCTTCAACAATTCCATTTTTTTTCCTCTTAAGGAAAACTAAATCTTTCAAGAACTAATGAAGTTGAATTACAGTGAGAAACTACTTAGTTCAGCACCATGCCTGATCATATAGTTTGAGTTGTAATTTGGAAGAGAAAAGTAACCTATATCTCACAAAATTCCTTTTCAGTGTACAGCAGCAAAGCGTCTGCTGTTAGTGGATTCTTGTGAAAGCAATGATCAAGAATTTGCAGGAGATCAACGTCAGCAAGATCGTTTTCGTATTCAAAGAAATCTCCTTAAAGTTGATGTGTACCTCCAAAGCCTGCGGGTACGGTCTGTCAGTCAAACTCCATCCATGCCTCCACAAGTGTTTGTGGCTGCCTTAGGAGGGGGACTAAGTCTTTACTTGGGTCTATCACTACTTTCACTCCTTGAAATAGGAGGGCTAGCAGTGTACTTCCTCAAGAAAACAATTTGGGCAGCAATCATTTGTTTAAAGAACTTGAAAAGGAAGGCTCACAAACACCATCATTCTACACCACATCCTTTTTTGGTAACAGGTAAATGATAAATTAATTTATTTTTGGCAGCTGAAACAATAGTATTAAACCTACAAAATTATGGAAAATAAATAAGACACATATACTTGCTTAGTTACTAAAATACTTTTGCTACAAGATGCATAATTGAAGAACAAATAACACACTTTCAAAGCTATTTTCTGACATTCTGAAATATCCTATTGATTCATTTTTATAAGAGCAAAATGTTGCAACATTAAGAAATGTTTTCAAGCTAACTTCCAACAATTCAAGTGGCAGATATTTAAACAAACAGTACCAAAAACTTTTAACAAACCACAAGTTTTCAGTTCAGGAATAAATTCTCAAACTACATATTACACATTTGAGCAAACGGATAATGATTCAGTCTCATAGAAGAAACAAAATTAATCAAATTTTCTGACCATTGCAAGCTATGCCATCACTATAATCACTATAGCGTTCATGCAAAAATTTTACAGAATGGTGTACAATGAAACCTTACCAATGCGGTTACCATTGATTCTGGTAGAAATGTCATTAATAGAGATAGCCAAATAATAAAGGTTATGGGTTTACTGAAAGCATTAATCAAATCTAATTCTGCTAATTGCTGTATAATGAAGTATTTTATTTTTAACAATTTAATTATCATATAAAACAAAATACAATTTAAATAACGTATTTTGGATCATTTACGTCCTCTCACCACCCACACCCTTGACTTGTACTTATTCTCTTAATTAAGAATATCACCAAATCAAACATACAAACTAGACTTGAAGATGCAATTCATATCCTGCTGAAACTTTACAGCAGGTCCGTCTGACAAAGGAGTTAGTGAATGACCTTCAGATTGAATTCGCACCTGCGGTGTACTTCATGATTTCTTTAAGAGATTCCCACAGAAGGAAAGCATGATAGCAAATCAGGAATGCTGTGAAATGGGAAAAGTGAATGCATGGTAATATCAATAAGAAATATTTATTAAAATCACTAGCTTACACAGTGCGTTGCTGCCACATAAAAAATAATTGTGGAAGTATTGTTTGAAATTTGCAAGAGTTATCTTCTTTTTCTTCTTATTTAAGAGTTAACTAAGAACCTCTCTCTCCTTTTCCCACTTTTTTCGTTTTTTTTCACTCTCTCTCTCTCTCTCTCTTTTCCCTTTCCCTATCTCTTGTCTTTATTCCTCTCCTCTCTCATTCTTGCACTGCACGGTTCTCCTGTCCTTCTCTGCCTTGGCCAACGTCACACAGAGCAGCAATAATGATTTTCAGGTGTATTGGGAATTGCATTTAAATGAAGTGCCATTTTGGGCTGCAGCACCATCTAGCAGAGTTAGTTACAATAATTGTACTATGCCTATGTACTATGCCTTCCCACAAGTGCAAGCAATAAGTTGACAAAGTTTTATCGCAATCAGATGAATGACGAACAAACATTGATTTTTATATATAAGATTAGTCATCACCTGAAACGGAAAGTGTCTAACTGTGAGAGAAGCACCTCTGGATGTCATGATTCAAAGTAATCTGACCATGTGTCCCGTCATTGAAAGACATTAAATCACCACATTTCCGCTTCTTGTAATTACAGTTCAAAATTGCTAGAGGTGACTGCTATTAAACAACTGTGGAAAGTGCAATCTACAAAATGATCTTAGCTAAAGCAATATTTACACAAGTTGCAAAGAACCATGAAAGAATGGTTATTGGAGGAGGCGGCCTTTAATCAAGGTGGCTATTTGAGCAGGTTTCACTATACATGAAACAATGAACTGAACACAGCATTTTATTCCCATAGAAAGGATGTAATTTAAAAAAAATGGCTTACATACTCTGTTCCATCACAAATCAGTTTTATGTATCACAATGAACATAATTCATTGCATCAAAAAATGCACTTATGAGAAAGTTTTGAAAATTTACAAAATTCAATAAAAAAATAATTTTTGTTCAGTTAATACCATCCACATAAAATAATCAAAATCATTGCATAAGAAGCTCTTTCATAAAACTGAATTTCTATCAAGAAAGGGAGAAAAAACAACAAAGAAACAAACAAACATGAAAGTTCCATATTTACCCAAATATAAGATAAAGTTTCTTCCTCAATATTTCATTAAAAAAATACGAGGATTCTTATATGTCCATAATAAGCCTCAGCCATTCTATGTTTTTATATTTCCATTCTATGTCAAGAAACTTCAACTCTAATGTAATAATAAGCAGCATAGGTGATAAAAAAAAATACCCTGCCTATCCGTCCTAACTAATATACTTGCGGATGTATTCTTGTCATTCAGAACTTTTATGTTGAGAGGGCCAGTAACGAGATGTTCTCAACTATATGGCATTGTTGTCAGTGCAATGCAACCTGAGAATCATTTTTTTCTTTCAATTCTTTATTCACAATTTGTTTTGCATGAACATTCAGTGATTGATTTCAAAATAAGTGTAAATATTAGTGAAGTAAGGAAGATCTCAGGAAAAAGATTGATCATCTTATCGTGTCAATTTTTTTTATCAATAAGATAATTTGCGACTTTGTTGTGACTATAATAAATAACTAGTTAAAAAAGAAAAAAAATCCAGGTCTCTTGAAATTTTCGTGGTTGTCTTAGAGTTGGGTAAATATGATAAAATTAGTTATACAAAACAAATAATAAAATTCTTTCCATCTCTTTTTTGAACATATTTTTTTTCTAGTAATAAAAATTAGGTAGCAGACATCAATATTGTTACTTTTCCAATACTGTTTAAAAGCAAAATAAAACAAATGGCTACTTTTATTAAGAAATTAGGTTTATTAATAATTTAATAAAAATATGAAAGTCTCCATGCTAGGAACTGACTTAATGATATTTTCTTTGCAGGAAGATTCACACAACCACATAAGCTTGTGCATCAATCCAAAACTGTATGGTAATTTAAAATTTATTATTATTTTTAATTATTTTTGCAATATATTACAACCTAAAGTCATTTATCAGAGCCTAGCTTCCATTTGCTATGAGCTTTCCAGTCATTTTCTTGCAAGTTTCTTCCTTCCATTGCTTAAGATACTGCATCCTTTCAGTGTCTCCGTGATCCCCCTCTTCTACTTCTTTCAGATGGGGTTCATGCAAAAATTTTTTATGGCACCTTCCCTCATCCATTAGACACACATGCCCATACCATCGCAGACATTTTGCCTCTAGTGTCTAAAATTGCAGTTCCTATGTTCAGTCTGGTTGCTCTTAATTTTTTCTTTAGTTGCTCTGTTGTTGTCCACCCTTCTGCTCCAAAGGTGACAATGCTCTCTCTACAACAGACTTTATCTTCGTGCAAAGTCTTATTTGTATGCTCCATAATGTATTGTGCAGCTGTTTTGTAACTTGTTTTCCTTTTCTTATTCTTTCAATAATTTCAGCTTCACTTTCACCACACTTGGTAAATGTCACTCCAGGGTACTTAAATCTAACTCCTTTGATAATACCACCTTGTAGCACCAATTTTCTATTTACATTGTCAGCTACAATATATTCAGTTTTAGAGATATTTATTGCTAGCCCCCATTTCTGGTATTCTTCAAACAGCTTCCTCATTATGTAATGCATATAATCTTCAACTTTTGCCATATCAATTGGTTGTCAGCAAAAAGCAAAGTGAACAGTTTATCTGTTCTGATTGAAATTCCCAAATTCATGAAAGTTCACCTCCATTTCTCCAGATGTTAGAAACATTTTGAAGAATGTGGGAGTGATTTGCACATCTTTCACTGCTCTTATGTACAGTATTTGTAATAATATTTGTAAGAAAATTTGATCTTATTTGCAGATTTATATATGGCTAACTATCACACTTATAAATCTTGAATCTAATCTATATATCCGAATAATAATCAAAATAATTTTTGTTATTGCAATAATATTTTTTAAATTTAAAATATAAAGCATTTTCAGCTTAAAAACTATATTCCCCGCACCCATAAATACACAATTTTCTTAAAATTCCACGACTATTCACAAAGTTTGTAGAACACAAATTTAGAGAACATTTTCGTTAACAAGATTATTTACATTTAGTTTCTGAAATACTGATTAATTAAAAATTGTGTTCGAACAAAAAGTTTTCAAGGATCATATCACAACATTTCATGTCTTCTTTCTTTCTTGTTTTTTGAAGAAGAGTATAACTGAACCGTAATCTATTTTATATCTTATAATGGCTCAATAGGTATTTAGTATTACCTTCATGTCAGCATCTCAGTTGTTTGATGAGATCATTTTAATGATATTTAATCTCTTGAGACATTCAGCTTTCGCTACTTTAATATGAGTTTTCCATGTAAGTTTCTCATCAAAGTTTAAAACCAAGATTTTAACTAACATAGATTTCCTGAATTCAACATTATTTAGTTTCAGATTAATTATTCTAGTGGGTTTGTTGGTTCCATTAAAAATGATATATTCAGATTTGCTTTTGATACAATGAATCCAGAGGTGTTGGCCCAATCATTCATCTTATTTATTGTTGATTGTATTATATCTTGAGTTGTTACAACGTATTTCTCACTGCATGTAATGGTGATGCCATAATAATATTTTTTTTTAATAAGCTTTTCCATTATCTTGCACATTGGGCAGGTGAGTGCAATGGGGCGGTGGCTTTCCAATTTGCTGTTGTGTTTACTGGGTTTTGAGAATAGGAATCACAGTTGCAGTTTGCCATATTTTGTTTGTTTGAAATTGTTCCATTTTTCAGATAGTGATGTTAGGTATTCTTTATCAAGAAGTTACTTAAAAAAAGTTTAAGATGTTGTTTGGTCCGACTGCAGAATTTTTTGATAATGTCATTAGATTTTTAATTTCACAGTAATAAAAGGTGTTGCCTAATGAAGTACTGACGTTACTGCTAGGCTGGTCTTTTGACTTAACTTAAAAATCCCTATCTTGCATTATGTAATTGTAGGAAGATGAGAGAAAAAAATCAAACTTTTGCAATTTTCGAAAATTGAGAGTTAGCCCTGAAAATCGTGCCTATGCCACCTTTATAAGTGTATTTTACTCTATTCTTACAAAAAATTTGAAGAAATAATTTGTAGCTGTTTTTGAGAAAATTTTGAAAAGGTTGCAGGGGGTTAATGTAAAGTCCCCCCAAATTTAAAGTATGTTTTCCAAAATATCAAAGCTTCTACTCAAGCCAGACTGACAATGGTTTCTTCATTTTGGAAGAAATCCTACATATGGTCCAAGTAATAGTTGTGTTCATGGACGGACGGACAAACTGAAGTTACCTTTTAACCACTAACCACTAAACTCACTTTATTGGTATCTGGCGACTAAAAAACCTGTATTTCCATTAAAATCTCGACATTGATTTTCCACAGCATTACATAACTTTCTCTAAACTTATATATACGTACGTATAAGAGAAAGTAAAAATCTAACAATTTTATTGTTCGACACTTGACTTCAGGGTTTAAAGTACTACCAAACAATTGCTTGCATTCGAAGAAAATGATAATACAATTAACAATATTTATATTGAATATTTATTTCTCAAAACATGTTCACAAACATAAAAGAGACATCAAAAACAAACATTAAGAATCACAGACAACAATTATTTCTGTTCATGTTTTAGTCATTACTAGACAATACTTTGGTTGTAGCAAATCTACAGCACTCACAATCTAACATACATTCAATTGTACCTTTGTCTCACTAATATTACCGGATTCCTTGCGACTTTTATTTTCATTTAACTTCAGCAGATAACTAGCAACAATGCCACAAAACAGTAACAGACCTACATGTTTATTCGAGACAAATTTGCTGCTGCAATCAGATGGATTATTGACATCCAATGTCAGGATCTGAAACATTAAATGTACATTAAATAAAACACTTTCCCCCAAAATAATGGTTATGGCCAAGAATAACGAAGCAACACAATGTAAAAAAATTCTTTACATGCAAATAAATTCATTTTTTATATATTTGAATGTCATGCATCCTGCACATACAGGGATAATGAAATGAATATCAAAATGAACTAACATGTTTAACAAATGTTTACCACACTCACAAATAGAATAATATAATTAAAAAACATTTTCTAGTAAGAAACTCACTGATCTAGAAAAATGGTTTTGATTCAATAGTTACAGAAGTTTGCGAATTGATTTATTTCCTTCAGGTCTTGGCTAGTTTTACAAGAACATCAGATCATTCCTATCTGATGTGAAAAGACTCTTCAATTTAGAGAAAATTTTGTAAAGGAATTATACTACAGTAAAGTCTGTCTAAACTGGAACCTCTACAATCTGGAAACCAGCCTTAAGAAGCAAATTTCTCTGGACCATGAAGTTAAACAGCATTTTGCATAGCATAAAACAGAACCTGTCCAATGTGGAAACATAATGGTTCTTCATGCCCTAAAGGGAGAAAAAAAGTTACAATGTGGAATTCTTGTGAATTTAATGCAGTTGGCAGAGATATGTGAGAAACTTCACGAAATGAATGCACCTGCAAGTGTGCTTTAAATTCTCTCTCCCTGTGACAAGCAATTTAGACATGGCAGTCACAAAATAAAGGAGGGGTTTCAGCTACCAGCGAAGAATTTGACCTTGATATTTGCTTGCCTCTCAAGGCTTAAGAGCATAGGGAAATTCTCTCCCTCCCGATTCCCATTACGCAAGAAAGTGAATTGCTCTCTTCTATTCATGCGTCTCCTTGCCCTGGGATGAAAATCATAAACCCTTGGCTAGAGACCCCTTTGCTTAAGCCCATGCAAGGGTATCACAAAGTCATAGTACTTGGGCTGTGTCACATTGTGCGTTGAGTAAGCATGCAGTCTGACTGCAGCCACTAGGCAGCAAGTGAGGTAGCGTAGTGTGTATTTTCATGAATTTCGCAACCAGTTATCAATGGTTGGAAGAAAACAAACTTCTAACCTTAGATGAAAAGGTCAAATTTATAGGAGAAGAGAAACTTAGAAGCTGTAAATGAAGTATGCTTAATATTCATTTATTGGTGATTTCTTCCACAATTCATTATATGATAATATACTTTAATAATTATTCACTTTCCTTTAGGTGATAAGAGTGGCCGTCTGCTTGCCAATCCATTCCTTCCAGCTGGGCTTGTCTTTCCAAACTTTTCACACATCCAATGCATTTCATGCAACCTACTAAAATACCCAACTTCTGGTTCCCTGCTCTTTACTGCTACCGTCAGCACATGCTCCCCATTCACCCTTCTTTGATAAAATTCATTCTCCTCAAAAGACATGAAAACTTGCCAACACATGCCACACCATGTTATTGGCTTGCCATTATCATCATACTTTAATAATTATAATACAGTCATGTAATTTACTAGTGATGGGACAGAAATATATCAGAAGTCATAAAAAGGACAACGCTGCATAAAATGAAAACCTCCCTAAACTGGAATTTTCCCCCCTCTCAATCCATTCTGGCTTAGACAGATTTTACTGTACTAAAATACAGCAAAATTGGAGACTGAACATATTTATTCTTAATGGAGAAGAAAACAAATTCTTTGTTTCTCCTTTGGTGTAGTTTGCAATTCATAACAAAGACACAGTAAATCTTGGACAGTTCTCAAGAGCATTTCACAGCACAAAACCTTTGGCTAGCAAAGTAGAGACAGGTTTTACTTTTGACCTAACTAATGGATAGTACATCACCATATTTTATATTGCTTCAACATTTCTTCTATTTTTGTAAGATTTAATGGCAGAAATTATATATTATGATGACAAAGGTAAAATATTACTAAATGATAATACCAACAGGAGTTCAAATGGAGTAACACTGCATGCCCATGATATTGTTACAACTTGAATTTCCTAAGGCTGAATTAAATGAATAAAAAGAAAAATCTCTGTCTAGTAATATATCTTTTAAATAACAATCACTGTTTATAGAAAATATATTTTGCTTAAAAAGTGAGAAGTGGGTTTTCTCAAATACAGAGGTAAGGTGTCAAAAGACAAGTAGTAAGAGAGAGAATGTGTTAAAAGACAGCAAGTAAAAGAGTTAAAAAAGAAGAAAATGTTTTGTTTAGAATTTCGATGAAGTAGGCAGAAGGGGATAAACTATTGTTAGTGATAGAATTTAGCACTTTAAATTTTTTTAAATTGCATTTTGAAAACAAGGCTACAGAAGTTTATAGCATTATAATAATTACGATTTGACATTTTGTATCATTTGTTGATAAAATTCTAATTAAATTCTCTGAGATTAAAAAAAATATTTTGATACTTTTTAGATATTTCCAATAAAAATCAGGAAATAAAGGAAATGAATTTAAAATTATGCCATTTGTGAAGTTCATAACTATTTGTAGTAGCAATTTTAAATCCTTAAAATGATTCTTCTCTTGTATAGAAGTACAGGATTTCTGTATAACACTATATCCTAAAGGAGGTGATTTGTAAATCCTTATTAAAACAACAAAACATTTTTTTCACGTATTTTGTTAAAAGAAATCAAATTATATAAATACCTATATAATACATAACACAATCAGTGGAAAATTAATTGAGAGCATATTTCAATGTTGACTTCTTTTAACCTACTTCTTCCATCAGTAACAATTACTTTATATTGATTGAAAAATCATTCTATTTCTACATTGTTGGCTTCTGTCAAATTAAATGTTTTTAAACATTAATGTGTTGTTGTCGATCCCTGGATGCTCAATGCATGATCAATGTTTAATGTTTTAAAGTTTTGATTGAAATTTTAAAACTATTTTTGCAATTGCAATGTGCCATATTATTTCTAGCAGTGTGATTATAATTCATAGAAACTATTTGGTTTTCAGTATAATTTTATATCATATTATGATATTTATTTAGATGCAGATTATTGTATAAAGTACATATCAAACTAAAGCTGATAAAATGAAATTACTGCACATAATTCTGGGAGTAGTATTATTGAGACCTTCAATAACAAAATTATAACATAGTTGGAGATAAAATCTTCAAATGAGATTTCCAAGTGGCATAGTCTTTATAATTGTCTTGATATTTCACTCAAAATGAAAAGAGATTTAAATGATTTGAAAATAAGACTTGAGAAATGTTCAAAATGCATTACTACTGCTCAGAAAATTAGATAAAATATAGTGCTGAAGAGAAAAGGGGTTTCTATTAAAATATTAAAACTACCAAAGGCTAAAAACATCATTCCCCTTACAATTTCAATAAAATTTAATTATTAATTACAAATGTAATTATTAAATTTGCCCATGAGCAGATTTACACTGTAGACCTTCAAGCACAAAAGAAAAATCTTTAAAACTAAAATAGTAATTATGAATAAATCTAAAAAACACTAATTACGATATAATAAATCATTGTTTCAAGACAGATGTAAATTAATAAATTGTTTACAAAATAGAAATTGCTTTTTAAATTTCTCATTTACAAATACATGTTTGGTTTCTTATTGTTCCATTCAATTTATTTTTAGAATCAAACATTGTAGTTCAGTGAACTATTTGATTAATGATTATTCAGATAAAAACATTTTATGAAGTTTTTAATATTTTTTTAAAAAATACGGGCACAGGGATAGGAGTCCCAAGCCTAATTTTGCTAGGAGGAAATCCAGCTCTGGATTCACCTACACCTTGAATGGTTAATATTAACACCAGCAAAACAGTATTTTATCATTGCAATACATTTGAAGCCACTAAAAAGTCAATTTCTTTCTGAATTGAATGCCCACATAGTAGCTCTACAGATTGAGGTGCTGATATATGATAAAGATTGCTGCTTTGAGTCCTGTATTAGCAACTGTGATCCAAAAGACAATGCCAATCCACAGAGTATCTCCATAATAAAAAAGAGGATATGCATAATTTTTGAATAATTGAATAAATAATCACTGTTCACGAGCAAAAAACTGACATACGACACAATACAAAATAATAGTACTGTAGTGAATGTTTAAAAAATTCTAAAAACTCTCAAGATCCCCCATTTTCTCATAGAGAGAGATATCAAGGTGAGTCATTGGGAATATTAATTGAATTAAGATTTTCATTAATATCGTACTAATAATTATACCCATCGAAATCCAGATTTTCTAAATATCTGGTTACTATCAAATGCAATGTTCTCCAGGAGTGAGGATATTTTAATTGCTGCCAGAAGATCCAGAGGAATGAACGTCTTGTCACTCAATTTAAATGAAGTGTATTGCACGCGAACCCTCTAGAAAGCGCCCTTTGGACTGATTTAGGCTTATAATATTGCAAAATTCTTCCATTCAAAATGGTACTTTTTCTTCAAATTGCACGTATTGATTCTTCGAGATGCTGGTTACCAAGAGAAGAGTTCAACAGTAAATTTTTTCACAATTTTAAAATTTCTGGTTAGATCTGTCAGGTCACTATAAGAGCCCATGTAAAAACCTCAAACTTTATGGTCTCGTTATGCGAAAAATAGACGGTAAAATCGATTCAAACTCTTACAGATCTTTCAATCACAATATAAAAGGCATGTTAAACATGACACATCTCGCTCTAACTACCTTGACGTGTGTTGTATCCACAGCTCAAGCTAGAACGTAAGTAAAAAATACGCGCGTAATCTAGCTTTCAATGCGCGACTCCCGCTAGGCTATGAGCATTGGCAACAATGCATGTTCCAGATGGATTTGTGCCAAGCAGACTTGTAAATTGCGGGAAAATTGAAATCATACTATCGGAAAATTTTACTTAATTATACTATATTATGTCAATTCGGGTTTATTTATAACATTATGAATATACGGAAACTAATGGGATCAACAAGAATTGTAAATGCCTGGAAAACGTAAATTGCAGGAACGTAAAAGTGGGATTTTACTGTAGTAGCAATAATAGGGATATCACAATACATAATTTAATTAGTGTTGATAAGATACTCTTTTCTCTTGTAAACCTTTACAGCTAATCCTAGTTTTTGTAAAAGCACACTAACTTTTCAATTCTCATCCAATATAATTTCTTATGAAATTAATAAAATCCTAATTTTCTCCCCTCTCATCAAAGGAAAGTCAATAAGATAAACACTAATTCAATAAGTAAATTTTCTTTCTAGACCGAAACTTATCATACCTGATTAGAAATGTGTAGTGATGCTACACCAACAGCAGCATAATATGGCCAGGTTTGCTGGCTACTGATGCCCGCAAGAACAAGACCTCCCAACATTGTGCAAGCAAATCCCGATAGCCATTGCTTAGTGTGATCTCCAAACTTAATGGCAGTGGATTTAATGCCCAACAGCAAGTCATCAGCTTTATCCTGGTAACATATTCAAATCAATTAAGTGAACTAACAATAAAATAATTTTTCATTAAAATGTAGTTCTGCTCTTTAAAAAGTGTATTAAAAACAAGGAAATGGTAGCAATTATATTTATCACAAGTGTATGGATGGTAATTGGAAAATCTTATTATATTGCTTTGACAATTCACCTTTTCAAATGCATTTTATTTTCACATACTCATTTCTTTGCTATGTTTAATTTAAACATCGAGTTTAAGACTGATTTTTGTACGTGTGTTGTTGTTTTTTTTCACACAAATTGACCATTTCTTTACTTTTTATTTCATGTTGTTTTTTTTATTTTTATAATTACAGTAACATTTGTCTAAACAAGAATCGACTGGGACACAAAAAATTTTGAGTTCAGTGAGGTTTCCGTCTTGTGCAAGGTTGTCTAATTTATGACACTTGTGATATTGCCGTTTCTGCCCTGAAAGTAATAAATTACGTGACTTTATTATAATTATCAAAATAAATTAATATAACATTTTTTTGGAAGAAATCACCAATATATGAATATTAAACACGCCTCATTGACAACTTTTTAGTTGAAAAATACACACCTTACTGGTTGTATTCAGACTGCTTGCTGACTTTCAACGCACAATACGTCACAACCTAATATTATGACTTTCTGATACACTCACATGGCCTTGAACAATGTGTGTCTGGTTGAGGAGTTATGATTTTCAACACGGGGCAGGGATATGCGAGATTAGAAGCAATGCCTTCCCACACACAGAGTCAGGAGACAGGGCCTACACCTTGAGAGACAAGCAACCCCAAGGTTGAATTCTAAGCTGACAGCCCCTCTCCTTCAATGTCCGGTGGTCATGACTAAATCGTCACAGGTATAGAGAATTTAAAACAAGCTTACAAATGCATTCACTTCATTATGAACATCTCGTGTCTCTCTGTCAATTGCATTAAATTCACAGGAATTATGTTTTAAAAAGATTTTTTTCTCCCTGCACGACATGCAGAACCGTGCCGTTTCCATGTTGGAGAGGTTCTGCTTTATGCTGGGTAAAATGCCCTTCATCTTCACGGGCCAGAGAAAATTTAGGCACGTTTCCGGTTTAGACAGATTTTACTGTGCTATTAATGATTATTTTTGCTGTTGTTATAATTATTATTATCCTCATCACAAAATATTTGAATTTATTGCAATAGTTATTCCATTATTTTCCAACTGCATCACAAATCAAATCAAATCATTGAAATTCAGTTATCTAGAGTTGAGATTCCCTCCCCCCACTATAGATACAGCCACATCATTTTGTTCCTGATACATATTACATTCAAATATAGTAGAAGGTAGGTAACATCTGATTAAATTGTATGAAAGAAATGATCATCCTAACTTCAATATAAAAAAATTCAAGACAAGGCAAGTAGTTAACTTTTTATTTAAAAAGTATTCAATTTGAAAACTGCTAATATCTCTATTGTAATCATTAACATTCAGCAATCCTCTCAGGGAATTTACATAGCTACAAATCCTAGCAATGTATCCCCCTCATAGCAATGTCCAACTCCTTTTCCTACTTCACTGCAATATACACTGCAAAGCAAAAAGTTCTTTCTTTTCAGAAATCAAATATCCATTTTAAGATTTCAATCTAATATTCATGATCTGTAAAATAATTTATTTTATTCTAATTCAAAAAACTTGTTAGAGATTAACTCAAGTATTAAAATATATTATTAGAAGATGCAAAAAATGATACATCAACCAAGATTATTCCTTTCTTTTCCCCCCTCAATTCTGCTCTTCTAATCTTTCTCCCCTTACCTTTTTTTCCTCTCTATCTCTTTCTTCCCCCTTCATGAACAGCCATTATCATTGCAGATGCTTTATGTGGTTTGTTGGCTTGCAGCACATATATGGCTCACAGGTCGAGGAGAGCCAAAACGATGAGGGATTAAGCCTCATGGCTGGCATCATAGGAAAGAAAGGAGAAGGAAACAAATCATTCAGACCACTTCTCAGAGAAGGCATACAAGGGCTACGAAAATTTAAAAAAAATTGTCACTCTGAGATATAGTCAACAAAACAAATAAATGAGGAAAAGTGAGTGGATCATGAGAGAAAAGAAGAAAGAAATAAAGTAAAAAGGAAGGAGATCACGAAAGGATATATTCACAATCATCCTTTGTATTCTGTAAAGGCACCACAGATTGGTCGTGGTCATGGATGTGATCATGGTGCAGGTCATTTTATTTTCTTAAATACTGGAAACTTCTTTTAAAAAGGATGGCAACATTCCTACAAATTCTACTATAATTTTTGAAGCGTTGATAGCTAAATTGAAATGACAAAACTTAGCCTCATGATTTGAATATCATCTCATAAAATTCAATTGAAATAATTTTTAATGGAGATGAAATCATATTATTCACAGCTGCTTCAAAGGGTAACAAAGCTTATTAATAAAATTGTCACCCAAGTATCAATGCTATCTGTATGGTAAACTATGGTCTGAGAAGCCAATTCATGCTTATTTAAAGAAAAGTATCTTCCTCTTTCTACCTACTGCAACTTGTGAATGTTCATTCTCAACTGTTATACATCAACTTCATCATTACTTTAGGGTTAAAGGGAACTGAAGAAATAAAGGTAGTTAATTAACAAATTCAATTAGTATATTTAGTCCTCATTTAGTGCTGCACTGTTTTATGATTGAAATTGTTATACTGAACGGTACTGTGATATATTTAACAAAGGAATTTTACTGGAAACAACAATTAAAATATTAGCCTAAAAAATATGTGCACTACACCCAGTACCCACCTTCTTTGTGTTTGACAACTTGCTTTGAGGCAGGCAGCATTACTGGTCACTGTATGATGCTCAAACCCCATTGCAAAGCAAATACTGCTCTATCCCATTGTTCAATCTCACTTAGTGGCAACAATGAAGGCCTACCTCATTGGAGAAGCTGCTGCAGTTTGCTGTTGTATATGTCACTGTGTACGACAGCATACTACGAGACTTTCAAATGTTAAACACTAAGAAAATGGATGGAAGGCATAGCAGCATGTAAGTCTTACATTGAATGACTTACAAAAATCATATTAACTAAAAACATTTGGACAACTTAGCATATACCAGGAGTTCTGGGTTCGATTCCTGGCCAGGACAGTTAATTCTTTGAACAGTCAAAATATAATTTATAAAAAACATTGAAATGAATTTATGATTTTGTGCTTCAAAGACACACATTAAAAATCTTTTTACAAAATGTTTACATTTAAAATTGAAAAAGACAGGAGACATGAAATACCTTGAACAGATTCTTCCAGAAATTTGCAAAACACAACACAATTCCAAGATGTATTTAACTGGGCACTTGCCGTAAATCAGCTGTTCATGATTTCATCCCAATGGGAGCTTGAACGTTCCCACAGTGATATCACTGTAACAGCATTGGATGAAATAGCAACAGCTGATTTACGTCAAGTGCACAACTAAATAAGTTGTACTATAGATGCTGTTTTCATTTCCTTGTTTCTATGTATTGGCAAAATATGAAGTAAGAACAATGGGAAAATTTTCCTTGTTTAATTCCTCATATGACTGTTTATTTATTTATTCCAAGTTTTCAGGCTTATCAGTCCACATTTACATTGATAATGCAGTAAAATCTGTCTAAGCCAGAATTGTTAGGAGTCTAACTTTTTCTTCCATCTTGAACAGGTTTTCGGCTTATTCAGATTTTCAGTAAAAACTATCAATTCAAAAAACACCCCCCCCACACACACACACAAAAGGAATAGGTTGTGTGAGTAGTTATCTCATCTATAAACTACATTCCAAAGAAATGAAAACGTCCCAGGAGAGACAACGTTAATGATATGCAGGAATGCAACATGAAGTCTAATGCCTAAAGTTAAAGAACGCCATAAAAAGTGGTATTATTTTCTGCAATATTAGTAGTAACAGATGAACTCTGATAATTTAGACACCTGCTATTCCCTAGGTCCTCATGAATATTGTAGCACCAATCTTATACTATAAAAAATACTAAACTATATACTATAAAAAATTCTTTTAACAACTCATTATTGATGTTTTCTTTGTTTTTAAGGTGTCATACACTTGAGTTTTCCCAACTTTAAATTTCTTTATCAAAACCTTGACATAAGTGTTGCTTTGTTCATGTTTTTCAATTAGTTAAGAGTTAAGGTTTTCAATGCAACTCATCAAACTGAGCAACAGTAAAATTTTTAGAACCACTGAACCCAAAGCATGTATTACAAGAATGCTGTCTTATCCAGAATGTTAAAAAACGTCATACTAAAAATTCCTTTCCGTTTCCACGTTAAGCAGGATTCTGGTCTTTCCAGTGTACTTTGCATCAGAAAATAGCCTGTTTTGTGATTTTTTCTGGTGAAGGCAGGTTTCCACCTTACACAGGTTTTACTGTATTATAAGTGGAAACATAGTGTGGTAATTAAAATAATATAATAGAAAGAACAAAAGGAAACAAACGTATATAATAAATAAATATTCAAACTATATAAAATATACAAAATACTATATAAAATAACAGGAATAAGAAAATTGTCCTTAATACTACTACACCAGTTCAAAATAATTTCCAAATATAAAATATTAAAATTTCCAAAAATAAAAATTTAAGTATAAAATACAAAACATCAAAGCAACAGTTGCCTTCATGCCCTGCTTTGAAGAAAACTGATATTATTTTAGAAAAATAGGAAATGAAGACTTATGTAGCAAAACTCTTGAGACCACACTAATAAAAGTATAAAATAAAATATAAATGTATATCATAGTTTCTTGGATATAAGCCTCCCTCCCCACCCCACCCCAAACAACACAGGTCAGCTTTTTTGATTTTGACACATTTTATACGTAAGTTAGTCACCAGTAATGTCCTTACTTTTGTTCTATTACTTCACAATATTCATTAATTTCAGTAATTTTTACCAAAAAGATAGTAAAAATGTACACATTATCTTCAATGAGTTAGAAACACAAATATATATTTGGAATAGTCAGTTGATTATATCAGTTCATTTTTTAACAGAACACAGTCAGATGGCAGCATGTTACAGTATTATATTCAGAGTCCAATGAATAAATGTATACAAAGCTCCATGCTTATTATAGTGGACACTGTGTAAAAGTTAATTCAACCAGTGTTGACTAAGATATTCCAATGCATCTTAAGTAGAGTGTTTCAAGGAACTAGTTTGTTTGTTTAAATATTTGTTGTGATAAAACTACACAAAAAAGTGTGTAAATAACCTACATACATTTTATTATATTTGTCAATTTGTTATGATTGTAAAACAGTCAGAATATAACCTCATTTGTTAGAAGTGTTTATAACACTTATTTTGGAATGAAATAGGGGATCAGGATAAGCCATGGGCCCCTCATAAAGTGTGCAGTGTTTGTGTTGTGGAGTTAAGAAACTGGGTGAAGGGGACGAGCATGGCACTGAGTTTGGGAGTTCTTATGGTGTGGCACGAGCCAAAGAACCATCTAAACAATTGTTACTTTTGTATTTGCAAAGTAAAAGGATTCAATACAAGAAGAGGCAAGGAATGGTTCACCCTTATTTGGAGTCTTCTAGAAGGCTTGTACCACATGGCACCGAAGTTCCTATACTTGAACCTCAGTGTTCTGCATTCTGATTCAAGTTCAACACCAGGTGAGTCAGCTGAAGAATCTGATTGGACAAGCACTGAACACAAACCCAAACCTTTAACACAAATAGAACCGAACAATATGGTCAGAGACTTAAATCTTTCAAAGGATGCTTCTGAAGTTTTAGTTTCAAGTCTAAAAGAAAACAATCTTCAAGCATCAGGATCGTATGTTACAATTTACAACATAGAGAGAAAGACTTAGTTCAGTTTTTTAATCAGGAGAACTCCTTAATATATTGCACTCACATTCCAAACCTCATAAATAAGTTAGGAGAAGAATATAAAATGGATGGAGGCTTTTCAATGATTCAAGCAAATGACGTTTAAAAGAGATATTGCTACAGATTGGTAACAGTTTAGCATCTGTACAATCGCATTTTCTGTCCATCTTAAGGAGACATATAACAATTTTAAATTGCTATTGGGAAAGGTAAATTGTGAGGAATATAAACGGATGATCTGCGGTGATTTAAAGGTTTTGTGCAAGTATCCATGTCATATTTGTGAATGGGACAGCCAAGATAGAAAGAATCATTGGACAACATAAGAATGACCTAGAAGAAACACTGATTCAAGGTTCCAATAACATTATAAAAAACAGCTTAGTAGATCCTGATAAAATTCTGTTACCTCCCTTAAATTGAGATTAAGGAAGTAATTTTCGAAGACACTGGATAAGAATGGAAGTTCATTTAACTACCCAACCAACAAATTTCCCCCCATCTCAGAAGGAAAAGTTAAAGAAGTATCTTTGTATGGTCGCAGATCAGAGAACTAGCTAAAGATGAACATTTTGAAGCATGTATGACACCTGCAGAAAGGGAGCTTGGATTGGCTTCAAAGTAGTTCATAAGTTCTTGGGAAATTGTGAAGATCCAAACTATGTGAATTATGCAAATAATATGCTGAAAAAAATATGAAGTCTAAGGATGTAACATGAGTCTGAAAGTGCATTTCTTTCACTCCCATTTAGACTGCTTTCCAGAAACCCTCAGACGAGTGAGTGACAAATTGGGTAGCAGGTTTAACCAAGATATTAAAGACATTGAAAGACGCTACCAAGGGCAATGGCATACATTTATGATGACTGACGTGGTTACTGCAACGGTATGATCCTACTACAGAGAACAAGTGGAACAAGATGAGTTTTGTCGAAGCCACAATGGTTCTATTGACTGCTCAAAGACATGAAAACAAACAGTGATTTCAACAGCAACAAACAGCAAAGTGTAACAGTAATGGCCTTAAGTTAATGTGTTTAATTTTCTTACCTCTGATATAAAAAAAATAATATAATGTAAATTGTAATTCATTTCTCTATTTTGTGTTAATCAATGTAATGGAAGTCATTTCTGTAATTATTACACTTTAAATATATAAAATCAGTAATTGGATCTAAAAAGGTGACAAATTGTTTTTTGTAGACCTGTGCAATTAGAAGGAAAAAAAAAAATAAAAGAGAGAGAGAGAGAGAGAGAGGAAGAGTGGCTTATATACCAGTATCTCAAAATGAAGCCAATAATCTTCCAAAAAAGTCTTAATTTTGAAACAATATTACAAATTGATAAGATATATTTTCCACATTCCAGCTGCAATTCTTTTAGAACCTACTAACAATGAAAACTCCACGGACTTAGCAATTTTTAAACAACATAATTACAACAAATAATACATAAAGTACAAACCCAAGTTGCCCAAACTTTTCATCCTAAAACCATCCTGAGAGGGGCTCATATGCGAGGGGGAAACTATATTTGAGAAAATAAGGCTTAATGGCTGGTGAGACACAATCATTGTTAGTTAGCCTTGTGATTTCCACTTCACTGTTACAAATGTAATAATTCCTCTAAATTTCACAGTTTATGACTATTCATACTTCAGTATCACAGAATTTATGTCTTTGATGAAAGACTATAATTAATTAATTACTTAAATTTAATTACTTAAACTTAAATTATCTATAACTGTAATATCTAAATTACAGACATTTATCAGTTGCACATGTACTAAAAACTGAATTAAATGAGATGTAGATCTTAAAAAGATGATGTATCAGTTGCACACAAACCTGATGAGCATAAATTGTGTCATAAATAATAGTCCAGCTAACACCAGCAGCATATAAAGGAGCACACACTGTCCAGTTACATGATCCATGCACAGCAGACCAGCCGAGCAAGGCACCCCAGTTGAATGTCATGCCTAGAACCAGCTGTGGCCAATGAATTACTCGTTTCATTAATGGATAGAGCACCACCAATCCTAAAGGAGTAAGAGAACAGAATGATAAGAGAACACTTTAAAATTTTTGCTACAAATTTGCATTTGCATTACATTAATTCATTTCTATGCTATTCCTTCTTTAATTTAGATTCATCAAGAGGCTTACTTTTAATGTTTATTTGAATAACTTTAAAAAGTTTTTAACTGAATTTGCACCTTTAGTATATTGGAAGTTATAAGTACAAAAATGATGGTGATACTTAAAAGATACCCAGGAAGTGTGGAAAACTGCCGCAATATAGAAGCAACAAAAATTTCGGTGAATACACATTAGGAAAACTTCAAGATTTTTGAAGAACAAACTTTTAAAATATCACATTTGCTGTTGTCTTTAATATTTTGCTTTAAAGTTATTAGGTAAATTCTGAGTAATTTGATTAAGTTGACTTTGAATAATATGAAGAAAAAGTGAATTCCTTTGAAATTCTGATAAAATCTTGGGTTAAAACTCATGTTTAATTAGAATTGTTAAAGGTAACTTTGAGGTCACTTAATTAAATAAACCACAGTTTTATAACTTCAGAAACCCATAAGTGATAATAGACTAGCAGTTCCATTTAATTTTAAAGGAAGGAAGAAGGAATCCTTCATGAAGAGGCAAGAGGACAAGGAAGATTCATCATTGTAAAAATCGTAGAGATCCAATGAATATTGACACATACTTAGACATTATCAAAATAAGCCGAAGAACTGTAGCACGATGGAGAAAAGCTTTTATACTCAAACCAACATGGGGAAAAGGTAAAATATATTTCTTACTAATCGTATAGGTTGAATCAATTCACTTAAGTTATGTTCTACCAAATCCATCAGTTCAAAAACTAAAAATTTCATATAATTTAATTTTTCAAGTTCTCCTTAGAATTTGAATAAAAATTATCAAGTCTATCATGTTTCTTTTTTGCATAAATGTACATTGGTTTCACAGACAGTATTGCTTGTAACTTTTCAATAAAGTGCATTTTTATGCAACAATTGGAAATGGCTGTTATACAGTATTTGGATTTGCTTTTCTTTCATTCAGATTACGAAAAGGTGACATACAGAATAAGGAAGCAATTTGTGCCATTCATGAATGGAAATGAAAATGTATTAGCGTGTTTCATACGATTATGTCAAATTTCAACAAGATTGCATAATATTTAGGGGTTGTGGGATTCCACTAGATTCGGTATGCACAAGTCACTGTAGTATTCTGACGGGCAGGTTCATCACAATTGCTTTCATCTTTTGTACATAATTTGAGCTATAAATTAGGAATCAAATGAGGAATTTTGGCTGCTAGGAAAGGTGCCTAGTGATGATTTTAAGGAGGCTCCCTTCAAAGGAACAAGAAATTTTACTTTTTATTTACCATCACAAAGAAATTAAAGAAACACATTTGGAAGCTTCTAAATCTACCAGTGCTAAACTACAAGACATGTGGAGGAAATTATACATCCCTATTAAGGCAGAGGAGAATATCAGTGCTAGTATACTGAAGCTGTATAAAGAACACCAAAATCTAGGAAAAGAGAAATCGAAAAACACAAATAAAGCAAATCATTTTCGCTTCATCATGCTTTCATATTCTGATTCTACTGAAATCTCCCCCCATGGGAGTGTCAAAATTTGCAGGATTGGAAAAATATTGATCCACGGGGCATGTATCAGAATTAAAAGGGAATTAGGATGCACATTTTTGTGATTAGCTTGACAATATGTGTAATGACATACCATCAACTGATCCTGACATCCAGATTTTTTGGATGCACCATTTCAGTCTTTCTAGAAGAATGAGTTAAAATGGTTAACTATATCCAAAATGTCCTAAAAGGCAGAAGCCTTTCAAGAGAAGATTACAAAGATATAACAACTCTCCCTCCCACACCGGTTCGTCTAAAAACGCATTGAATTTCAGTATCCTAGGGAGTATATCACGCAAAGTGGCAAAGATGGCAAAAAAGTCGAATGAATTGGTCAGGGGTGAACAGCAAAACAATTCTTGTTGAGTAGTCGAGCAACATACAAAAATCGAAACCAAGTGAACAAAAGAAGGGATTACCTCATTCAAAGTTAATATAATACATGTTTTGCCTATCATACTACCTATTAATCTTAATGTCTAGTTTTAATATTATATTAGGTTTGCAATTTGTAGTTTTCACAATAAAAGTAATTAATATTCAAATATTGTATTTTTTGCCTACTTTTTACAAATTTAATCAAAGCCTGCAACCACCAAACATTATACAATGTTCCTGAAATACATATGCACCCGTGACATCACTGAGACTGGACATAAGAAAGGTCTGCAAAAATTTTACATTTTAATTTTTGCTTTATAAAATAAAACACTCTAATACATATTGTATTTATTACTCACCCATTGAGCTGGCTCCCAGCAGTATTGTATACCAATTGAATTGTAATAACACAATGAGACCTAAACCCAGTTGCCCTGATAAAAAAATTAAAGCATCTTTCATTGACACAGCACCACTGACCAAAGGCCGGTCCTTTGTACGTGCTACCTGTAAGCATAAATTAAATTTAGTACAGGTTTACAAGATTCATTATTTTACAGCAATTTATTAAACAAACTCTTCTGGAATACTTTTATTATTATCCATAACTTCTTGTACGTAAAGGTAAACCAAATAAGTAGCTTGGAACAGCGTGAGAATATCTGAATGATCAATTTCAGAAGGTGCCTTAGAGTTTTTGGAACACTCAAAGGGAAACATGTATTTCATTATCAAAGAAGGGAGATGAACCCATTTTAGAATGTCTGGGATGAATAAAAAATTCATAAACTTGAGTTAGGAATTCTCGACCTGTAATCCGAAGAAACTCTTCCAATTGAAGATTTCAACAAGCAAACTTCTCACATTCAACACAAACATTCAAAATTCAATTTAGAGACAAATCATTCAATATCAATTTTACATTTCTGAATAGTAAGATTACTGTTACAAAATGAAAATATACATTTGTTTGAGTTCTATGAATTCGTGGTAAAAGAGACAATTGAGGGATTAAGTGTTAGTTAACATGGGCAGAAGTTTGTCGGAGGGAGACTGAGCCAGTTGCTAGAGAAGACTCCTGAATGAAAGTGGGATACACTGGCATAGCATGAGCTGGTATCACCCCCCTCTAAATTGAAAATAAAAATATATATTTCTGGATAGTTAATACAAGTATACAAATGATTTTGTTAGTATTACCTCGTATTTCCATCAACAGTTCACTATTAAGATAAAGTAATCATTGAAATCGAGACACTATGGCCATTGAAGAATAGGCACTTATTGCTTATAGTTCCGTGTTTTACTTTACATTATTTTTTTCCTTTGCTTTCTTAGTATATATATATATCATAAATAAATATCAATTAAAAGATTAATAAATAGTTTACAGTTAATACAATAACAACGCAGGTAAGGCAGTTGTAAGCCAAGTTGAATTATGTTTTTTCATAAAAATATAATTTCATAATTGAAGACTTTTAAAACTTATGAGAAACTAAACTATGGCTTGATGGACTAAATTTTAAATTTTTGGAACCTAAATATCCAAGTGTTAATATCACACAAAATGCCAATTATTTTATAACAATATACTTAAATATAAAAAATGTTCTTACTTTACTATCAATATCTTTATCCCACATATCATTGATGGTACAACCAGCTCCTCGCATAATAAAAGCACCAAATCCACAAAGTGCAAGACTCTTAAAATCTAGAAAAGCATTACTGCTCGCAGCCATTGCTATACTCCAACCACATGGCCAAAACAGTAACCATGAACCTGCAAAACAATGAGAATATTGTGAACAATGTCCTAATTAATTAGCTTACAAGTTATTCACTTATTACAATACAAACATTTATCGTATATAATATCTTTATTTAACATATTCATTCCTTATCATATGAAGGTAGTGAGGTTTCCTGGAAACCATCACCAGCATTAATTACATACACAAATTTTCAAAAAATTGACTAGCCTTTTGTTATCATTTTCAAACTTAAGAGAGTTCAATATCTTTTAATTTTTCTTAAAAGTATTACTGCAATCAAAATATCACTGAAGCTTATTGAAATGTAATATTGGTAATTTCAAATCAAATTGAGGTTTTCTGAAAAGTAACGCAGGAATGTAAATTCCAGTATTATATGAGCAAACTTGAATACATATAAATGATCACTCAAGTTTGAAATTAATAACAAAAGGGTGAAAAATCTTATAAAAATTTTGTCTTAAAGTAATGTTTTGTGTCAGTGGTGTTTTTCACAGTAACTCACTAATTTAATTTCACTTTAAATTTAGATATCTTAATTACTTTCTAATTTTTGAAGATAATTCAATAAAAAATATATACTCAGGTACTAAATGAAAACAAACATAAATGTCAAACCAATATAAGATTCAGCATAATAATATAATAGATAAATCATATTTTAAATTGTTTAAATCATTAAGAACTCCGATGCAGAGTAATAATAAGAAAATGCTTTTCATATCTCAGCATTATCTCATTTTCATTTCTCTCGTAAACTGTGTTAATTTTACTCACCTATTGGCCGATCAATTCTCATAAGTTTCATATAAGGTTGGATTGAAAGGGGGGTGTTGTCAACAATTGATGCAGCTACACTCTTCACTGATCTTCTACTGGGTGAACTGCACACTGGCTTGTCACAATGAGTTGTACACACATGAAATTCCCTCCACTGTTCACACAGTGAAGGGTATTTTGGTACAGAGAGACAAGTATAAGGTGACATTCTTTTTGGCAACAGATTAGCAACACAGATACACGTGTTTTGATATGAGCTACTAATAGTGAAAAGCCTCATTACATGGGTTTTTAAGAATAAACACCTAGCTCGTTCCATCGTAATTTCGATATAGCTTGACTGACCGCAAACATAAACACGCAAATCAATCACACACATTTATGTACACATCAATAATAGCCATTTTTTCGCATACGAGGAACCATACACCGAGATCATTATTTTCTCAACTGATGATATGACTAGTATGAAGGCAAGAACGTACTGATTTATGTTAATTGTAGGTTAGCTTACGAGTTGTTCATCGAGCTTAAATTCATGCTTCATAGTTTCTAGATAGCATTTTAACTACGAATTACGAACAGTTCATACACACAACAGATTTTATAACCTCAATCACCACCACCACGATATCGTGACGATACTCCGCCCTGCTTGACTCGCTGTCCGCGTGTGTAAGTATGTCTTCACTTATGTTGTTGAGTGTGTTATGTAATTTTTTTTAATTCCTTTTTTTCTCCTCCAGTGAAGCCGAAGGTCGGTGTCGGTGTAATGTTTTGCCGCAAGCAGAGCGTTTTACTGCTCCATGTATTTGTTTTTGTAGGTGTTTGTAGTTACAAAATCGGCCACTAGATTTTATGAAGCAATGCCTCTGGGCAATCGGTCATGCCTTCGCAACTTTCTTAGGATTTCAAGGTATCTCCTGTGATGGATCTTCACCTGCTTCGGAAATTTCTTTACATTTTTTTTGGAGAAAATCACGGGCAGATGTTCTGATCTTCAACAGAAAATAGTTTCTATTTCGCGCCAGAGAAGATGTTAGTAATGTTGTCATCAGTGCTCGCTGCGAGCTTTTACCTTCAATTGTTTATTGTGACTGAGAGGGGGAAGCAAGGTTGCGCATTGAAGAAAAGTTGGGCCAGTAATAGGTGAGTGGCACCCGCAGCTTTGCATCTTTGCAGGGGTCTGTGGCATATGATGTGTTCAAATAAAAATTATTTATATGATTTCTTTTTTTATTTTCACTTGCATCATTACAATTTATTTAACTACCTCACAATTATAAATCCTTTCAGAATTACTGACTTCTACATTATCTTACGCATTAATTCCACGTAAAATAGATTGTTCTTTAATTGCCTGTCATATTGAAAAATTGCTAGAAAAAGTATTATTCGGGCAACTTTTCTTGAACGATGGATTGACGATTTCAGGTGGAGTGGGGGTATTAGTTCCAAAGTCGACCACTAGAGTATTTTAAGTAATGCCAACGTGTGTGAAATGAAAGTCAAAACTGCATCTTGTGCTTAACTTTTGCGGGAGTTTTAGGTGACTCCCTTGAAGGACCTGGACCTGACTAGTCATTTCTTTCGATATTGACAATAAATCTGAACTATGAAAGCAACTGGCTTTGACTAGCTTCTGTTTCGCGCCAACGAAGTTTTAATGGTTGGAAGGTTGTCATCAGTGCCCGCTGCGAGCTTTTGCCTTCAACTGTTTATTGCACAAGGGAGGGGGATCAAGGTCATTTTTCAAGTTGCGCGAGTAATAATTTCAAATGTCCCGGGTAACGTCTGCTCTCCATTTCAATTGGTTGATCGCATCCGACGCTTATTGGCTGGCGAGGGGCAGAAATGGATACTTCTTTCTGATTCGTTGCTTCCGTCGGAGTGGGAGGTCGACCTCCCCTCCACGAAAATAAGGAGCTTCAGAATAACATTGAGTGCCGACTGTAAAATACTTTCTGTTTGCAGCACAGTTAAGTGTGGTCGCAGTGTGCAATGCCGCCACACTTCCCCGCTATGTAGCAATTCCTATCCTTTTGTACATCTATGGCTGATCTGTAAAAGAGAGTAAAAGAACTAGGCCAGGAAAGACAAAAGCCGTTCGGCGCGCTTTTGGCGTTGTTTACAGCAATTTTCATGTAAGTATTGGCGTCTCGCCTACTGCAGCATATCTCTCAGGCGCTTGTACGTGGCCGTGGGATCGGGATCGTACAAAGTTAAATTTTTATTTAAAAATCATTATTTGACGCGTTTATTTTTGAGAAGAAATTAGCATATACATTTTTAAAATGCTCTGCGAGGGACTGTAGATTTAATATTGAGTGCAACTCTGATATTCTAATGTAACGTGGCACAGTATACTACGAAGGCACGCATTTAGAACTATTTGCAATTTATTCGTGCGCGTGCGCCGCTATCCCTCAACTTGGCCAGCCGTAGTCCATCATGGGTTTATAGATCAGAATGCTGTTCGCTGTGGACAGTTTGCTTCGCTTATGTAAAAAGCTACGCAACATGCCAGGCTTTGCTTGAAACCTCGTCCGCGTGCTCGCGGAATGTTAAAGCGCGGTCGAGCGTGATACCGAGGTACTTTGTACTAGCGCGCCATTCAATGTTTGAATTGCATTGCGTGAGCGGCCGCGGCTGGTCGTATTTGTACCTACGTGTGAAGAGCACTGTCGTGCCTTTTTCCACGTTGACTTTGACGCACCAGCGCTGCAGCCACTACTGGATTTGTAACAAATGTTGATCCAAATATTTAACGAGCAGGACGATTCTTCTGAATGTGGCAATTACTGCCGTGTCGCATGTGTATATGGTGAGCTTGGTCTGGGTGGAAGTTGGGATATCGCGCACGTACAGGCACTAGAGAGATGATGCTCCCTGAGGCATGCCCGCCCGTATGCGGCGAGAGGTGGATTTTGCGTTCGGAACCGTCACTTTAAACGATCTGTTCGCAAGGAAGGAGTGAATAAGGTGTGTGATGTAGGAAGGGTAGTTGGCTGAGATGAATTTAGAGAGGAGGCCATCATGACAAACCTTATCGAAGGCGCTGGCTACGTCTAGGAAAACGCCGCTTGTTATAGTTGCGCCGAATTCTGCCTACTATGCGCACTAGTTGCTGCGTGGTGCTGTGCTGCGCTCTGAAACCAATATTTATGATTAATTAAAAGGTTCTTTTCTGTGAAATTTAAAATCTCTTATGGAGAATTTTCTCAAAGAGTTTGCCGAGCGAACCGTTAAAGAGACTGATAGGTCTGTACGACTGTGGTAAATTCTTATTCTCTCCTGATTTGGGAAAGTTAAGCACGTGCGTGTTTCCATTGCGCCGGAAATAGCTGAAAAGTGAAAATTGCGTTAAACAGGCACACAATGTAATTTACGGCACTTCGCGGGAGCTTTTTAAGGACGTCATTTGTAATCCCATCTGGCCCTGGCGCTTTTCGCGCCGTAGGGCGGCGATTGCGTCGGCTACTTCTGGGATGTCCGTTAGCTCCGGCTCGTCGGCGGGGGCGTGCAGGGCCGCTGCGACCGTGCAATGCACGCTTTCGGAGTGCTCCGCAGGCGGCTGCTCCTCTACCGGCTGGAATTGCGTTTCGAAAAAATCGGCGAAAAGGTACGCTTTCTCCTCGTTCGCCTCCACGATGTCGCGTACACATTGCGCGTTCACGTTGCGGGACTGAAATAGAAGACTTCGTAATAGCTGCGTTAGTTGCCACCAAGTGCGATCCTCCGGTGTCAGCTTTTTTAGGTTACCCCACTCCGTGTTTCTGTGTTCAGTTAGGGCGTCGTCTACACGCCGCCTTAACTGATTCAGACCAAGGTTATCTGCCGGATGTCGCGTGCGCTGCCATTCCTTTCGCACTGTGTTTGCGCTGAATCAGCTCTATTATTCTCGAAGGCAGCTCTCAGGTTCGCTGCTCGTTTCGCCCGCCGAAAGCGGCCGCACTCATGCTATCTGAAATAGCATCCGTAAGTTGTTTTGTTCCTGTCTCGATCTGCTACGGATCTGTGATGGGCTCCGTATCCGGGAGATGCTTCTCCAGTTCTTTCGGAAACCAATTAGCGCGTTTGAGGCCAATTAATGCGTTTGCAGATGGATGGAAGTACTATAGACAGGTGCAGGTCGCCGCGCCCTATTTCGGCGATGACTGGTAGATGATCAGAGGAAAGCTCACAAGCTGTGCTGAGGTGAATAGGAACGCCAAGGTCTTGAATGACGGCGATGTTTAAAACATCCGGTCCTCCCGCATTGGGAGGAAAATGAGTCGGTTGCATCGGATCTATCACCTCTTAGTCGTGCGTTTCCGCGTAGAGTTTCAACTGTCGGCCGCGGGGTGATATGATGTGGGAATTCCAAGACGGGTGTTTCGCTTTGAAATCACCCACCAGGAGGGTAGGGATGCGGGCGAGCGGCTCTAGAAGAGAGTTGAGATCGCTCTGCTCTAGTGATGCGTTTCTCGCTGGCGGGAGATTGACGGAGATGATGAGCAGCAGGCCCTTTTCTGTCCGAGTCGTAATCGCCGTGGCCTCGATGAACTGAAAGGCGACAAAACTGATTCGTGGTGCGAAATGTAGCGGTGCACTACAACTGCCGTTACGCCGCCCGGATTTCCATGCGGGAGGCGTTCTGATCTGTCAGATCTGTAACAAACGTAGCCAGGAAGAGAGAAGCGATGCTTTGGCTGCAGGTGCGTTTTGCCAACCATGAAAATAGACATTTTGTGCTTTGCGGCGAATGCGGTTAGCTCCGCCTGCTTGTTCCTGCTGTGACGTAGTGGAATAAGAAAAGTTCAAATAAAAATAATATTAGAAGTATATTAATAAATTAAAAACAAGTTACATGAAATGCTTAAAATGATATGTCCGGCAACCTTTCTTCCCCAGAAACCCTGTTTTACTTCAGATAAGCGACGCGTGATGTGCGCTGTCGGACTTCCTTATCAGGACTTAAATATACCATCACATGGCCTGACGCCAAAATAAAAACCGGTCGCCGTCCGGCGGACCGCGTGCCTATAGTACCCTAGAATGTTTGGCCCTTACACTCCGGACATTTCTTCACACTCCTACTCTCCCCTAACCTACTCGTCCTCCGCTCTCAGATCCAAACTGAATGAGAATGCGGGCGGAGATGGCGCCGCATTAAATAGTTGGGGCATGCACCCCCACCACACAAGTTTCCCAGGCTAGGCTCGCCTGCTGTCGGCGAGTGAGGACTCACCAACTAGCTTCCTAGGAGATTATTGCCTTCCCCAAGACTCACACTAAAGCAATCCCTAAGGATATTTTTGGCTCTGCCACGCTGTCTGCGTCTCCGCCTTTCTCTCCCTGCAACGTGCATGCCTCTGCCTGCAACATCCTTTCACCGAGCTAACGGTTCGGGCCCTCGTGCTTACGACCCGTTGCAAACGATACTATTGCAGTTCCAAAAGGCGCGCATGAAGCGAGCTAGAGCTGCTGGAAGATAATTTTGTGAGGCTGTCAGCCATCGCGGGGCGGAGGGGATGGGATGGGATTGGTGACAGCCGTTTCCCCGCCCAACGAGCGAAGCTGTCCCGCGTGCTCCTCCGCATGGAGGAATAGCAGTCTCATGACTGCTTGCAGCATCAACTTCGGCCATTCGTTCGCGGGGTGACCGGTGATGGAGCACGTAATGGTCCAAATGGGTTTGAAAAGATTAACGCCGTTTAAGGCGAGATCCTCCGCGACGTGTTTAAGGAACCGGATCTAGTCAGTGGTGTTGGCTGGAAGGAAATCCATCTCCCGCACACTCCCCCGCAGCTCCGCGGGCAGTTGTCCCGATGCAGACGGGAAGGCGCGGGTCGTGGATTTAGGGAAGGGCGGGAAGGGGCTGTGGCTGCGGCTGGAGCGGCGCCGGCGTCGTCAGCCACAGCGTGCGCGTAGGTGCGCAACTGGCGACGTGGCACAGCTCTCTCCCGTGAGGGCGAGCGCGTCGACGCCTTCTCCGCGCTTGTAGCACGACGGCGATAGATGTGGGCCTGGCGCACCCGATCCGGTTGGCGGCGCCTCTCTTGCCGCTTCTGCGCCTCGTTGCCCCCGAAACAACGGCGCTGGTACACGAGGCAACCTCTGTACCTACAGCGATGGTGTTCCGCGCTGCAATTAGCGCAGCGCCGCGTCTCCATGGGCGGGTTGTCCCCGAGGGGACAGGCCGCCATGTAGTGCGCAGCGCCGCACTTGCCACAGCGCGCGTGGCGTGCGCAGTGCCGCTGTACATGAGCGAAGTCAAGGCAGTTCTTGCTCTGCACGGGACCTCTCGGCGGCTGATACCGCTCCACCGAGATCCTTAGCCTGCGAAGCTCCCGAAGGGCGACTCGGCTCGTCTGGCAGCGTTAGTAGGACGAGCGGGAGTGGCCGTCCTCTGCGGCCTGGCTCGTCAACCGCTTGAAAATTAAGCGGGTACCGCGCGAGGTCGGGGATTCCTGACGGGGCGTCCGTAGATAGTGGGACGCCGTGGATGATAACCCCGTGCTTCCGCGCATTCCCGACCGAATAATATGGTATTTTATCGTCCTCTCTCGCAGTAAGGAGACGGAAGGCCGTGTAATCCTCCATCGTCGACGTGCGAAGGAGCACGGTTTCGCTGGCGCACGCTTCAGAGCGACTGGGTCGCCGCACGCACCCCGCACCGCCTCCAAAAGGGAGAACACCGCTCCCCCAGACCACCCAGAGATGGGGGGAGGACGTTGTTGGCGGCGAACGAGCGTGAACCCGGCGTCGCCGTTGGCATCAGCGGCAGTGGCATCAGCCGACGGCGATGTTGCCGCAGGCGTGGCGGCGAGTCGTTGTGGAGCGGAAGGTAGGTCCCTGACAGTGGTTCTGCGGCAGAAGCAGCGCGCAGGTTAGAGAGCAGATACGCTCCGTGGAAGGCGTGGCGATACGCATGCGCTTAGGTCACCTCGCGTGACGAAGCGCCGCACGACCACGGCTGCCACTTTCGCCCTCCGAGGGAGTTTGGGAGCAGCTGCCGCTCGGCGACACAGCACGTCACGACACGTCATCGCGAGTCACCTAAGCCAGCCCGGAAATTGACAATGATAACCACCTAAGCCAGCCTTGGAAATTGACAATGATTTTCTTGAACAAAAGTTCTTCAAAGACAGATTAGACATAGTTTCTTTACAGCACTGAGCAGCAGCTATATATTGAACGTCTGTAGAAGACTGTGCAACTACAGTTTGCATGCGTGAATACCATGCTTAATACTTATTGAACCATTGGCATAATAGGTAACATATCCAGTAGTGCTTTTCTTGTCATTTCTATGTCCATCATGGTCAGAGTCACAATATACATCAAGTGAGTGTGTATTGTCAGGTGAATAGTGAATACCATCTTTCACAGAACCCTTAAAATACCTCAGAGTCCTTTTAATATTTACAACATACTGTTCGTAGGTTGTCTTGCATACCTGTTTGCATAATTAACTGCAAAGCTGATATTTGGACGGGTATTGGTTGACAAATACAGGTTTCAAACTGTTTCTTGATAAGGAAATTTGGTCACAAAAGTTTAGTCTGTATTACAATTTCCTTGATTTGCTATAGCAGTTCTCACTGATTTAGCTGCTTCCATTTATTTATTTATGAGTTGTTCAGCATATCTTGCTTGCTTCAAGAATACCCTATCTTATTTTTGACAAATTTGCATACCTAAATAAGTACTAGGTAGATGATTCACTTTCAAAATGCATAATCATTTTTTTGGGCAGTTTTTGAACATGTATACTATCTTCACCAATAGTGATTCCATCATCCACATGAATTACAATAAAATGTTTATTGTAAGAATTTTGTGATTTGAATATACATTGAGCTGTTTGTAGTTGAACAAGACTTTTAGATTTCAGAAATTTTGTACGTTGTTTGAAGCATTGATGAGTAGCCTGTTTGAGAAAATACAATAACTTTCTCAATCTGCAAATTTTACCATAAACATCAAAATCATTTGTCAGACGCATGTAAATTTCTGCTTCCAAATGGCCATACAGAAAAGCAAATTTAACATCAAAGGTACTTATTTTCAAGTTTTCAGAGGCAGCAATTACTAACAGTATTCTTAGTGAATTTATTTGGACAACGGAGCTGTATCTACAGCTCCTTTGACTCTAAAAAGCCATCGACTTGTCACAATTTCTTTGCCTACAGCACATTTTTCGTCTACTAAATCCCAAGTTTGATTCTTGACCAGGTAGTCTTTCTCTTCTTCTATGGCACTTACTCATATATTGACTTTTGACAAGACTTACAATATTTCTTCTTAAAACACTTTGACTTCATATGACCTACCTCACTACACTTAATGTTTGGCTTTGGTTTGGAATTTTTGTGATTTGGATTTGAAGTCTTCTTTAGAGCGATAAAAGCAGCATTTGGTTCTTCTTTATTACTCAATGACCTACTCTTCTTCAAAGTCTTGCCACAAGATTTTCAATGATCTTGTCTGAAGTGGAAGTTGATTCCCATGCACTGGAAAAATATCTATACTGTTCTGGAAAGGAGTAAATAATTTTTGCCATAACCATTTCATCAGATATATCTTGTTTAGATTGTTTCAGTTTGAAAATTACTAATGTTCATCATATCTTCGGTTTTATAAAATTTGAACCCATGGAAGTCCATCAGCAACTGTTGTTTAAGCTGGGTGGTATCTCTTCTATATATTGCTTTAAAGGTGTCATACATTTTTTTGAAGTGCAACATGTCAAGACATGATTTTTTTACCAGTTTATCAATGGTCTTTGCAATATAATACTGTGCCTTGGAATCCTCGGTATGCCGGGTTTTTTGTTTATGTTCATCACTACCACACTCACCCAACAGTTTAGCATCAGGCACAACTTCCCATACCTGCTTTTCTTTGCACACAATATGTATCTCATAGTCCGAAAGCTGGAAAGAGGCGGAGATCTTAAGTCTTGTCACATTGTTCAATTCTGCAGTATCTTCTGATGCCATGATACTTCTTGCTCTGGAATCACTTGTAGCGAATTCTGAATATTTGATTCTTAATATATTTAGTAGAATATTTTAAACAGTATTACCAGAAGCATTTCGCGCTGTCTAGGCCCATAACCTGTTTTGAAACTTCGGTTTTCTATTATCTGGTTACACAATATTATAAATACTACGTCGTTTTTGAACACGGTTTTTAAAGTACGAACACATCCAATCTAGATCAATACTATGAATTCCATACGTAGGTAATTTTGAAAGTAAAATGTTATGATCAACGACGTCAAAAGCTTTCGAGAGATTAAAAAATATTCTAATTGGTGCTTCGTCTTGATCTATGACTGAGGCAACCACTTTAAGAAAATATGGGTGTTTCAGTAGATTTTTAATTTCGAAAACCATGTTGGCAATCTAACGCGTAACGCGTACTAAGAAAAGTTCCCATTCGTGCGTAAAATAGTCTCTCTAATATTTTTGAAAAACTGACGAAAGAGAAAGTGGCCGATAATTTTGAATTTTATTTTTGTTGCTTTTTCTTGAAAAGCCGCTCCATCTTAGCTGATTTAAAAATATTTGAAAAAAGTATATGTATAAGGATATACCAAATATATGAGTTAACGGGTGTATAATGGTGGGCGCAGAAGTCTTTAACAAACAATCAGGATATTCCATCTAAACTGACCGAATATTTAGTTTTTAGTCTACCGATTATTTTGAGTGTTTCATTGAGAGAAGTTTCGGAAACGAACATCGTGTTAATTTTTTTGGAAAACGTCTGATGCGAATTTTGTGGTTGAAATCCCCCTAGTGAGCAGCAATTCTCGAAAAGTATTAGTTCATGAGACTAGCAACTGTTGCCGGATTGTTCTATTCTTATCTTTTAAAAAACTTTCTCTACAAGATTTCTAGTTGATTAGGTCGGGTTTTTCCTATATTTCAAATTGCTTTTGTATTAGATTTTAAAATATCCTGATCATATTACACGATTTTAGGCTTACCATTACTTTTTACAGACTCTAGGTTTTAACTCTATATTACTTTCGAATTGTTAAAAAATGAGAAATCATTTTATTCCTACTTATTTTAGGTAAAACAACTATAATCTATTATTTAAAAAATCACAATTGGTTGAATTTCTTCAAAACTACTTTCAATAGTTTAAATGATTCAGAAAACACTACCACTACCACCACCACCACCCCCACCCCACCTCTACCACTACCTCTACCACTACCACTACCACTACTACTACCACTAGTACTACCACTAGTACTACCACTACTACTACTACCACTACTACTACCACTACCACTACCACTACCACTACTACTACTACTACTACTACTA
>BOPP01000019.1:61866-92904 GCA_017312745.1 Gryllus bimaculatus | reverse complement strand
CGCCGCCGCCGCTACTGCTGCCGCCGCCGCCGCTACTGCCGCCACCGCCGCTGCCGCCGCCGCTACTGCCTCCGCCGCTACTGCCGCCGCCGTCGCCGCTACTGCTACTGCTACTGCTATTGCTGTTATATCCAAAAAAAGAACAGTGATTTCTAAAACTGTCTTTTATTACCACAAGCCAACAAGAGATTCACTAATACAAGCCAGGTCGAACAATACTCAGGGAGATATACCGGGGACGTTGCGATATTCACTGATTCGCTGCAGGAAAAGTCCGAGTTCGTAGCCGTTCTGTAATACGCTTTACTTGACACTATACACACGCGAGGCCGGCACTTCACACGCACTGGCTACCACTCGCCGGGCACCTCTCTTATAGCCCGCCTGGGCTGAAGGTCCGCCGGCCAGCTGCCCGATAAGGGTGGGTTCTCTGGTTCCGGGACTTGGCCGAGCGTGACGGTGCTGCGGCGTTAGTAATCGGCATCCTCTCTTGAGCGGCGCCGGAACCACTTTCCGGCTGCAACTTCAAAGGTGCTAGTTCGACCATATCAATTGCTAGTAGTAGTAGAAGTAGCAGCAGTAGCAGCAGTATGAGTTAGCAACAATAGCAGCAGCAGCAGCAGCAGTAGTAGTAGTAGTAGTAGTAGTAGTAATAGTAGTAGTAATAGTAGTAGTAATAGTAGTAGTAATAGTAGTAGTAGTAATAGTAGTAGTAGTAGTAGTAGTAGTAGTAATAGTAGTAGTAGTAATAGTAGTAGTGGTCTTGATGCAAATAATATGAAAAAAGTTGCTGTCCGTATCGCTAGACGTGCACGTATTATGCAAATATTTTATGGCGGGCAGCCATTCCTTGGAGCCTTGCTATCATATGGGGACAGTGTGCCGTTAGCAGTGTCGTCCAGAGTATACGATTACAGTCGGTAGGCGCATAATGAGACTAGAGAGAACAACATAATGAAATATTTGCATTTTTCAGTCAAAATAGAAACTTTCATGTTCTGGATTTTTTCCTATATTGTAATATAATTTGTAGGACTTATCTCTCAATATTCCAAAGACAATTCCATACGATAGTTCCAATTATAATTAGTCCGCATTCTCATGTCAGACGTTGTTGCACGAATCCAGGATGGTCCATAAGGGGTCCCTATTTCTCGGAAGCAAGACCTCAGTGACGTCACCTCGTGCCGCAGCGATAAGCTCTCGCCGCCGTGCAGACATCGACTCGTTCAGTGCACCTGCTGCAGCCGACTGATCCGTACCTTTCCGAGCGCCCCCATGGCGGTGCCGGTGTTCTACCATATGTCCGAAAGCGGGAAGTCGCGCGCCGCCCTCGCCGTGGCGCGGCTTTTGGGCGTCCGCTTGCAGGTGCGCGAAGTCGACCTCTTCGACAAGGCGCTGCTACCGGCGGACTTCGTCGCTGCCAATCCCCGGTGCACTGTTCCCACGCTAAACGACGATGGGTTTGTCATCACCAACAGGTGAACATGCATCACTATTAGGGCTGCGTCAGGTTGTTGATGGGTATAGAAAGTTTTCTAGTTGTTGTTGTTGTTCATGTTTTTCGTTGTAATATTTTTCAGTAGACTAGAAAACAAACAAAAAATGCGAACTCATAAAAAAGTAATGTGATTTGAGAGCACTGTTTGTACACAAATCTTATAGAGAACAATTTAATGGCAGACTTCAGATATAATTTAAGAAAAAAATCATCAGATTTTGTTAAGATTAACAATTGAAATGTAAAAATTCTTATTACTGTATTATAATGTTTATGAAGGGGTACAATTACGTCCATGTCACATTAAACCATGTTACGCGTTCGCATGTGATTGTCGTAGCTGACGTAATGAATCTTATGAATGAACTGTATTATGAAAATTTACATATGAATAATCGATGGTTGTATGACTGACTACAGAAACAAGTCAATTCCATATTGCTGACACCTTATATTTTCTTTAATATTAATTTTTTCCTGAAAATATAAATGACAAAGGTCATCTCACGGATGCTTTAGAATTTATCCGACATTTCCAAAGCACCTGGAAAAAGTAAACTCGGGCATTTTAGCACCCCAACTCCCGAGAATGGGTTGTCAGATATGTTGAAAGTTGAGTTCCAATATTAAGTTATTGTCATTTTTAAAAAATGATAATTTAAAAACTGTGATATTTTGATTTTTGAAAAATATTTTGGTCCCTTATATTACATTTTCGCTCTTCGGGGTACTCTCGTTATTCATAATTTTCTGTTTCATTTGTCAGAGAAGCGACAGAATTGTCCACTGTCGCAAGGTTTAAAAATACATTTCGTATAAAAAATACGTTGTTTAGAAATTATTCCTTAACTACTATTCCGTAATTTTGGTAATATCAATTAAAATCAATTTCTTAATGTCCCGTTTAATTTCTAGATAAACATATGGGGAAAAATTGGGAAGCACGGTGGAGTACATGCAGAGAAAATTCGGGAAACGTGCTAAAAATATGAAAGACATATGTGAAAGAAGGGGCAGTCGAGTCCCTTGTTATGTTTCTCAAGAAATGTTTTACAAAATGAGAGCAGTTGAAATCTATTTCATGTAAAATTAGAATATACAGCACACAAAATTAAATTGAAGAAATAAAGACATAAATAATATTCTGCGATAAAATTAAATTGCCAATTTGAATCTCTTTGGAAATTAATTTCAACGCTCAGCGGTATTAAACTAATTACTCGCGCACTCTACGGAACCTAAAATTTCGTAATACACTGGTTTGACACACTCGGTCTGAAGGAAAATACGTGACTCAGAATTGCGTTAATAAAAAGCGTCGGATTATGCGTTCACAAGTAAACGATTTTTTACAGTTGTTAATAAAGGGTGAGTACACGGTGTATGATATGTACGAGTATGTAATATATATCTTGCACCGTGGTGAGCATCGTGAACCCCATCACTGTGAAATGTTATCTTCCGCCAGACATGTACTGATAAGCATCTTTTAATGCTCCATTATTCGTTTTCACAAGTGATTTATAATGTTCTGATACCGTCAATCAACATACTATTTAAGAATTGATATAAATCGATAAGCAGTTGTCCGAATGAATTGTCATCAAACGTATTTAGCGGACAGCTCATAAACACCGAATTAGAACGGACGATGTTTAGTTTCATCGCGGTTTTAATTAAGCTCGCAATAGATTGAATTTTAATAAAATAATAATACTATTACTAATATTTCTTAAAAAAGGACGTTTTCAAGTGTACTGTCCTTACATTCTCGTTACGCAAATACATTAATTTGCTGCAAACATTCTCGAGTAAGCGGATTTCAAGATTAGTTGGGAGTACAACAGCCCCAACACATGTTAGACAAAGATTTTGTAATGAATGCGAAACATTTCTACGTGTTGCTCGCCGACCACGTCCCCCAATTAAGTTTGGTGTGAATGAATGTGAAAACCGGCTACGTGCCTGCGCAGACTATACTCTTAGAAGTAGCTAATAATTCCCTTTAGGTTGACGCTACTGCGTGGTGAAAAGCGCTGCACTTAGAGCCGAAAATCGTGCCACTTGCACATTCCGACACCGCCGATTCGCTTGCTTTACGTCGTAGATTCCTAACGGGGGAGATACGGCACCATGAGGACGCTGGAACTTTCCTTTGGGATGGAAGCGGTTTCAGAGGCAAATGGAGAGGGCCGTCGAAGCAATCTAGAGGGGGAGGGGCATTGCGTGCTATCCTATCAACACAGAACTATTTTAAAAAGATTTATTTGCAATATTTAAAAAAATACAGTTTATAAATATTACTCACATGGTTTATATATACATCATGAAACGTAGCGATCAGTGGTTGATGTTTACTGAACTGTTTTTTCTATATCTCTAATATAATTATAAGCGTTTATATATTTACACTCACTTCCCGTTATCGTGTTTTATATAATCAAAATTTGCATAAAAATTACGTGATTATTCTGATATTTCTAGCACGCTACTATGACAACATAGGGCAGAACTTCGGATCTCCTTTTCTTATTATTTGCTAAAAATTTGGAAACTGATACAAGGGGAGAATCTGTATTTAATACCAAGCAAATGTTGTTTTCAAGCGAAAGAAATTCCTATTCGCTAAAAGTAGCTAATTTACAGTCAAGAAGAGAAATATATACATCCTGAAACGTAGCCATCGGTGGTTGATGTTTACCGAAACGTTTTTCCTATATCTCTAATATAATTGTAAGCTTTTATATATTTATACTCACTTCCTGTTAACGTAATCATGCTGACATTTCTGGCACGCTACTAAATCTTTTCGCTATGATATCAGTTTCTATTTATAATTACATTCAGAGATGGGCAGTAATCAAATTTCATTCCATTTATAGCTAATTTTAATGATTATCTCAATATTTATAAGAATATTCAGAAATTTATTATTATGCCTAACCGATTCCAATACTAACATTTATTACGTAGATCGGCAAATCGTCCATATGGAGTTAAATTATTTTGGAAATTTATTAAATATTAAAACGTGAATTCCTTACTGATCAATAAGGAATTCGTGTTTTGATTTTTAATATTTACGGAATGTAATTAGTTTTAGATTTTTGTAATTGATCTATATACGTAATGTATTCTATAGCCTGAAGATGATAATGTCTGAAAGATGTCGAAACGTTGTTAGTGCGAAGAAAGCAATTAAACAAAAATGTGAAAATTTCTGTTTTAAATAAGCAAACTAAAAAAAGGGGTCATTGAGTTATTAAATAAATTATTTATTAATTTTGTTTAATAATAATCCAATTGATATAATAGACTGAAATATTGTTTTTGAACAGTGATGATTTTATAGATATTTTATGTATGTATGTATAAAATCGTAACACCGCATTCTACTCATCACTAATGCATAAAAATCTTTCATTTCTAGTTATGTGATTGCTACTTATCTAGCAGACAAATATGGTAAAAATGAAGAATTCTATCCAAAATCTATAAGAGAGAGGTCAATAGTAGATCAACGTCTCTACTTTGACGCAGTGGTCCTCTCTACGATTCTTCGGGAATATTTAGTTTCGTACGAGTCTAGTGTAAGTAATTTCTTGGTAAATAAATAAAACTAGTGGCACTTCAACAGCATGCACTTTCTGGCGACATTGTTAATGGTTAAGTACTATTGTAATATGCAAATTTCTGTCTGACACTTCAACTACCATTTTAAAAATTCTTAAAGAAATTCATATTTTAAAAAAATCAAAGGTTTAAACGAAAACAATATTCTGCTTTTGAATTCAATGAACTCACGTCGCGCGATGCGTATTTTAGTCGAATGAAATTATTAATTTATATCAATGCGAACCAACGGCTGCCGTCATGATAACCTTCTGATATCAAGAGTTAATGGTTTCATAATATAAAAGTAATATTTCTTTTCAAGATTCGAATCACAGCTCCCATGCTCTTTTCATATTTCCTTATATTAACATCAGAAATACAAAATTTAAATCCCCTATTTACATACAGCTTTTTTCTGTTACGTCACATAAAGGTTTTACTGTTTTATTCACCAAATAAATCTAAATCTACATATCCTAGTTGTCTATACCACTTTCTTTCACAAGAAACACTTCCAGAAGCACCCCCCCCCCAACAATGAGAGAGTATTCTGTAAACTGCGCATCGCGCAGTATCGCAACGTTCCTATTGTTAATTGCAACTTAACTACAAACTAATTACCAGAATAGCCAGATAGCTGAAAAGTGAATCTCAAATTATCGTACATTAGCCATCGAGCGCTCGCGAGATTTAGTCACATGCGCGATCGCGGGCGGTGCTTTTGCCGTCGACGATCATCTTTTTTTTCTTACCCAAGGTTTGTGTACTATGTGTTGCAGTGCGCAAATTTTGCGTTTTACTGCTATGTGTAACTGGTTGGTGTGGATTCGTGTCGGACCTAAGTCAATAGCCAAGTCGGCTTTTGTGTTGTACTACGCCCTTAGAATATCAGAGGGGAGTGGTTGTCTTCTTTGCCTTATTGTAAGGACGTGTCGAGCTAACTGTTTAAGCGTTGCCGAAGCTTCGTCGGCTTGATAGGCTTCTTTAAACGAAAGCCGTCTCAAGCATTGGGTGAAGGACTCGATATTAAGTTCTTTCGTCAGTACTTTCAACTGTTTCCGAAACGGAGGGCGTGCTATGAGCTATAGAACTTTGTTGTGTACTAGCTCAAGTGTATCCTTGTACTTCTGTGCTGTAGTCTACCACGTTGCCGCAGCGTAGGTGGCCACAAACCGGCAACACGTTCTATAGAGTGACAAGCGAAGTTCCAAAAGGAGTGTAGGTTCCCTCAAAAGGGGTTGTAATAGTCGAACTCTTTTTAGTAAATATTATTCGAATTCACCTGACATGTAAATGCCATATCAACCTTCGATTAAAAGTGACGCCTAAGTAGGTTGCCTTAGGCGCCCATGTTAGTTTTTGTGTGCCAAGTGTTATTTGTTTTGGTGGTGTAAAACGTTTGGCATATTTGTGTTTGGGGTTGGTGTAACAGATGGCCTGCGACTTTTCCGCTGAAAAAGTCAAGTGGTTTTGTTCCGTCCACTTCAGCGTCAGGTTTATCTGTTTTTGAAGTATTTTGAGTTTGTGGTCTAGGTTTATTCCTCTTGCTAGGGCGGCTATGTCATCAGCATATCAAGGAAGAACCGTATTCGTGATACATGCGGGATGTCATTGACATACAACGAGAACAGTAGCGGAGAGAGGACGGAGCCCTTGGGACTTTAAGTAAAATGTAATTAAAATAAAAAGCGGCCACACCGCGCGCGTGTTGATTTATAAGATAAATATTTCTGATTTTAGCTTCGGACAAAGTCTGTTATTATTAGCTTTTAAAAAAGAACATGTACAATTTTTTGAAAAGACGAAAAAACACTTGATATTAATGAAATATATACGGGTTTCACACCAACTATGGGCCACAACATAAATTGAATGAATGATATGAAAAATAATTTTAATTTTAATTATAATTTACTATTGAAACTGACAATATTAATTCTATTTTTATTTTCTCGCTTTTTTTACTTTTCACTCAATTTGTTTTCTCAAAGTATTGATGTATTTCTTTTTAAGCAGTCCGCAAAGCTTAATAGAAATTTCGCAACAACGCCGCATCGATATTTGAGAAGCTAATTGTTGTCGAACGTCGAGAGGGGGACTGTGATAAGATTCAGCTCTTTTGTTTAGTCGAGCTAGTGGTGGTGTAACTCCTAGGCCGAGAGCCACTTGAATGTCGAAGCATAAATTCTCCTCAGAATACCCTGTGAGGTATGTTGTTTATCATTTAATATCATCTGATCCCTAAAACAATTACTGCGTATTGAATAAAAGAAAAAAAGGGAAAAAAATCTTCAATAATTTAAAGAAAACTATGCCCGCTAAACGTTTTCCGAGCCTGTACTAATTTAAATTTCTTTTATTCAGAAATTAGAGCCGAAAGGCTAAATTGTTTCTTATCGCCTCGAGGGAAAGAGATTTTACTTTTATTTAAAGTATTTTTGGGGGGGGGGGTTCACCAAGGTCGATCTAATACTATCTTTTAAGTTTTATTTTCCTGCGCTTCCTTTGAGGTGCTGTCAATATTTAAAAAGGCGCTAATAATTTAACTTCACAATAGAACGACCGACGCCATTATTCCTCGTTCATCGTGTATAAAGTATGCATGTTAGAAGTCGGTGATGAATAACGCACTCTCACGCGTTATCTTACGACGAAAGGCAATTCACAAGTGAGCAGCCCGAATTTTCGTAATTATTTTGATGTCAATGGCATATATTATATTTTAGGAATTGGTATTATTAGCCTGATTTTGACAACGCTGCACTGGCAACAGTGCATTGCTGGCTTTTTGGTTGAATTGGTCGTTTTCAAATAATAGCTAAACTGTTAGTAGCGTGGAAAAATCAATATTTCAATATTACCTTGCTGTTTCCAATAGGTATGTGCGAGAACGTATGTGCTTTTGTAGCACCACTAGTTTAATTGTCAATTATTATGCTGCGGATGATTAGTGTTAGTTGATTTTTACTTTTTCCTATACATACGTAACGTAGAGAAACTTATATAATGCTGCGGAAAGAACTTACTTTAAAATTTGTGGTTTATTACAGGGAGAACCCAGACATTTTCAAAATTTTTCACAAACTGCTCCGATTTTTTCTTTAAATTTCTTGTAAGAATATAGTGAAATACACTTAGGTGGCATAGGCCCGATTTTAATGGTTAACTCTAAATTTTCAAAAGTTTGAATTTTTGGGTGTCGTGCTACAAATACAAAATCAAAGATAAAGATTCTTCTTTGGAATGAAATTTGTCGTCCAAAATTTATTTCATTACGATCATGTACATTTTTTGAAAATTTTAGTAGTTTTCGCGCAATATTTCGTGCAATATGTGCAATTTTAAATAATAACAAAAACAAAAACCGCTCCAATTTTCTTCTTTAACCTGATAGTAATAGTGATAAAGGTACTCTTAAGATATGAGCGCCATATTTCTCTATTTCGTTTTTTCTTCAAAAATCACTGAAATGTAAATTTGACTTTTTTCATTAGCAACGATTTGTTCACATTATTGAATTTATGAGTACATGTGCTTTAAATAATGTCATATAAGGATTCTCGAAATCCAAAAGTTGTCCGTGAAAACGAACTAACAATTCCGCATTTTCAGAAACACTCAATCGCCATTTTCTAAAAAACCGGCTCCATATTTTTTCTGAAACCTTTTCGTCCATTTAGTGCTAATTGCTCTATTTGAGATATATTTTGCTGTATAATTTTGTTTTTACAAAATCACAAACAAACACACACACGTTTACAGACAATATAAATGTTTCACGCCGTAATAACCACAATTCCCACGATTTGTAAACACTATTGAATTTGTGAGTGGAGGAGCTTGAAATTACTTTCAATCATGTTTTTCGAAAACTCATACATTTTCTGTGAAAAAGATATTCAAATTCGCATTTATAGTAACGCTTAAACGCAATTTTCTTACAAATGTCTCAATTTTGTACAGCTCTATTTATACCCGACTGGCCCCGGGATCGCACCACAGAAAGCTAGTATGCTCTCCATTAGGGACCTAAGGGGCTCGACTAGCATAGATACTGAGAGGATTCAATCAAAGCTAAACGTTGAGGAAGAGCGACTGGCGATCGACGAATGAGAGAAATGGACAGGAGAAAAAATAATTTTTATCTTCAGAGAGAGGGCAAAGTGGACTAGAATTTAATGCTGCTTCAATATCCTCAAAACGTTTAGCAATTGGAGGTCGTATCTATCATACATAGTATCTCGTTTGGACGTTGAAAATATGTGTTGTTATCTGAGTGAATCATCGGCAGTGTGCCACGCCTTGGTTGATAATGATGTGAACAAATCAATATACAGCGCGCCAGGAAAGTGTCTCCGCAGTGGCACATTGGCGCTTGCTACAAAAATTATGTTGGTAGAAGCGTGTAACAAAAGAAATCGTAAATACCCAATAATGTGCAGGTAGATGACTCCCGCTATTCTTAATAGGCGTCGCTGAGGAAGAGTAGGGAGCACGGGAAAAGCTTCCAATGCCAAATGCAGCCAATGACGCTTCGGTAGATTTTTACGAGTTTGACATGTATACATTGTATTTATTCATATGATTCTATTCTATCATAAGAAATTAAAGCTGTAGATGGCAATAAATAGCTAAAATAAATGTTAATTTACTTAAATATACGAATAACATTGACGTAAGGTTACCAGACGCTGTAGTTGAAAAAATGTGCACTTTGTTTATAATGACTTCTTTACAATAGCAAATTAAATTAATAAGGCAGATTTATTCTTAAGAATTCCTCCTCTGTTGCAATATTCCTTGTTCAAAGATAAGAATAAGACACAATTATTATTCTTGTAGTTAGAAACACTTTCAACCCTAATATATTTTCTCAAATACATTGTATTTCTTGTAAATATTAAATTTAAATTAAACTGTAAATAGTTGATACATATTAAAAATCAGGACATAATAGGAGAGAACCTTTACCAAAGATATTATTTTTTAACATCTTTTTCGTTGGTTGTAAATAACTGTTGGACATGGGAGGCAGGAAGATTTGAATTGAAAACAAGTTTAATACACTGCAATTGTATTTTTTTTATGGACACTTCTATTTACCTATGAAGACAAAAATTTTTGCAGGAATAAAAGTTCAAATGGTACCTTTCACCACCAAATAATCAAATTCACCACACAACATTGTTGTGAAACCAACCTTAGTAGTGAAACATGGATAAAACAAAGGCAAAAAATAATTGGGCACGTCTTAGGGCAATTTCCAAAATATCAATTACAGATATCAAGACAATATAAAAATGAAAAGGTCTTTAAAAAAATCAAAACTAAAAACGTTTTATAAATAAAGAAATATCAAAAATGTCAAGAACACCCAAAAATAATATAATAATATTCACACAATATGTAGGCTTACACACCGAGTAGGGCAGTACCAAAAATCCACGTTTTTATTTATTTATTTACGTCAAAAACAGTTAAAAACTGTGTGTGAAGTGCTATGGGGAGAAGTTAATTTGAAGTTACATGTATGTCCAGAAGCAAAAAAAGGAGCCATCTTATTATTTGCTCGAGGATCAGGGAAACGGGATAGATCATTATGCATGAACAATACCAACTGTGTAGAAAAGAAACGAATAAAAACATTACCGTACATTTGCCCAGGTAAAACAAATAGTTATGATACAAATGCCATTTTATTTTGCGAGGTAGGGTAGCATCACGAGGCCAATATATCAGGTTCCTCAATCCTACGAGCAAAATAAAATCACTTTCACTACATGTTTTTAAACAGTATTCAGGGACGTTGGAAGTATTTTCAAATAGGGGGGGGGGGCGTTTATCAACTCATTTTAAACCCCCACGTCTCCACGTCCCACACTTTATATATCGATTTATTATAACTAATATAGGTTATAAATTATAATTATATAATTTATATAGTAATTATCTATAATTTTAGAGTAATTGTTTATATTATTATATATAACGTATATAGTAAGAAACTCAATGGTTAGTTAAAATTGTTACTAAACAGAAAAAGGATACATTAATTTTCAGGTAAAATACTAAAAATGACATTATTTTGTAATCAAATATACACTGGTTTGGGACTGAATGAAGGTTCAAGTAAAAATGTGTATTTGTATTTATGTTTACTTTAAAATAAATGTATAGTTTCTCCTTATAGTTTTTATATATACTTTGCTTTAGATATATTATAGCAATTTAATTTACACTTATATTTGATATATATTACTTAGATTTTAAAGCCAAATACTTTTCTTCGTTCCTTTGTTCGCGATATAAATTCTTCTAAAACTTCATCTAAAACAATTTGCCTCGTTAATTCTTGGTGAACATGAAGAATTAGAAGATTCGTTAATCTCTTTTGGGTCATATTTCCTCGAAGATATGTTAAAATACGTCGAAGAGCACTGAACGACCTTTCACGTGAGGTGGAAGTATCTGGGACTATCAGGATCTGTATCAAAAGCTTTTCAACTTCTGAATGCATTCGACGACACTCATTTGGTAACATCCTGAACGCAGCGGCAAATTGTTTAACATTATTAGAATATTTTATGACAGTAGGCAGTAATGCAACTGTGCATGCAAGTTCCAATGTCGAAATCCGGTCTGTGAGTATTTAAAGAATCTTCTAAACATTCTTCAGAAGAAGGGGGGTTTAAAAGTATTTTTTCTAATTTTATAAGTTAATTCATGCCTGGTTGCTCAAACCTTCGATCTAACTCATTTTTTAACCAGTCAATTACATGAATATACTTTTGTCGTAGAGAAGTTTTTGCATCTATTTGAGCCGGAGTGCTTCCTTGCTGGAACCTTTTTGGAGGCATCCCTAGGTTTGGAGAACGTGGCATTCATTTCAAGATGTACAGTCGTTTGATACCTTCTCACAATAATTCCCCACTATTTCGTAGTCAGCTTCACCCCTGTTGTTGTAATTATTCCACAGCATTTGAGCAGCTTGCTTTGCACCAGTTGCTGTGTAGTCTTCACTCTGAAGTGCTTTAGCCAACATTTCAGCACGCTCACCAACTAATATAGCCAGTTTTAGTGATAGCAACGTTTCAAATTTACTCATACATATAAGATATCCTCTCAAAACAGATCGTCTGTCAATGCTGAGTGCACGCGATTCGTCACTTTAAAAAAAATTTAATGTAAATAATTATCAACAAATCTTTTCATTGATATAACCCGAAAGCACCATCGAGTCGGGGAAAGGGGGAGTAGTCGAGAAATACTATCTTCAGTAACAAAAAAGTCATGGGAACCAACAAAAAAGTCATGGGAATCAACAAAAAAGTCATGGGAACCTCTAGAAACGAGAAGAACAAAGGCGAGTCTTTGCGCTCTTTATAAATCGTACGTAGATCAACCAGCTTGGAAGGAAATTCAGATTAGACTAGAAAAACCACATTATTTCGACCGAAGCGATCACACCCACAAAATTCGAGCAAGGAAACAAAATTCAGATCTTGGGAAGTTTTCCTTTTGTAACAGAACAATTAGAGACTGGAACAGTTTACCTGCAGCAGTTTTCAAAGCTTTTCCTCTCAGTGTCCGAAGTTTTAGAAACAAATTAGAACAAGATATTAAATGAGTATGTGCTGTGTAGTGCGGTGAAGTGCTGGTCAGTGTACTTCAAAGCAAAAAAGTGTAGTGTAGTGAAGTGAAGTGAAGTGCGGTGAACGTGATCAATGCAATTTCCAATGCTGCTTTTCGTCTTGTACTGTATTGTACGATATTATTATTATTATTATTATTATTATTATTATTATTATTATTATTATTATTAATGTAAGTATTGTCATTAACTGCCACCGGGGTATACCTAACTGCAGTTCTAATAAATGTATGTATGTATATGTAAGTAATTAAAGTAAATGGTGGCAAAACAATTCCCGTAGATGTTTTTCCTCTTAGATGATTCCAATATTGCATTAGAAACAACTTTTACAAGCATTAAGCTGTCTGCAATGAGGTCACATCTTCTGGCACAATGTACAAACATTGACTTATGTTCTTCTGCTGAAAAGCGCTTTTGAACTCCCCTTTTATGACCAGACATTGTTGCAGCGCTATCAAAACAATAACCTCTCATATGTAAATTTAAATTTAATCGAATTAAAAGTTCGCTGAATGTATTGTAAAGAGTCTCTGTTTTACAATCAGGATGACAATAAAGACCCAAGAAAAACTCTTTAATTTCTAATTTACAGGATCTACATCACGTAAACATGTAGAGAACTGTTCACAACTAGTCGAATGAGTGGTTCTATTGGCCATAATAGAAAAGAAAGGGCTTTTCTTGATTTCTTTAACCATTTTTGCATTAAGTTTTGAGACATAATCTCTATTATTTCATTTTGTATATCTCCACAAAGCCATTTATCTCTTCGTCATGAGTCAAGCGATCTTTCTTCAAATAATTGAATTATGTTACCTCCGTCGTTATCATTTCCTTTTAGTGCTTGACCAGAGCGGGCGAGATAATGAATTGAACTAATTATTATACATAAAGATATACGAGCATCTTCTTGCTCTTCTTCTAAATTAGTATCAAAAAGTAGATTTGTTCGATTTTCATGCTTTAAATGATGAATATAGTTTTAACTATCGCAGTGATGCTAACTAGTTGCATGAATTTTCAGTTTTTCATTACCTTCTTCAAATTGTAAAAACCAACAGTAACAAAAGTTTCTTTATTACCACGTGATGTGGAGTTTTGTCCATGATGAAAAGCTTCAAGACATATAAAGCATAGTATGTGATCTTTCTTTTCAATATAGTGCATCCATAGATATTTTTGAGCCATTCATGCTGACAGCAACGACCATCTTTGTCTCAGAGAAATTTAAATTCAATTTAATGTATATATTGCTTATCGAGGCAACTGCTATTATCAGAATTGCTTAGTTCTACTCGTTCCTTGGGAGATTCTGCCTTTTGAAGCTCCGTTTTCGTTGAGTTTATGTCGCGCTGCAGATGGAGTTCGTCTGTTTTAACTTCAGAGGTTGAATCTTTTGATGAATCTGAAATATTTTATTATCAATTATTATTTGAAAAAAATATAAAATGATAATTATTACACGAAAAATATCATTTTACTTATTGAAAGTATAGAAAACATGAAGACATTACGTAGCTAAAGCTAAATTACTTATTGAAGGATCATGCCTTGAAAAATTAAATAATATATTACTGAGAAATAGATTTCTCAAAAAATAAGTTCAACATTGTTGTTTTCTGTCAGAATTACTCACATTGACTTTAATATACATATATCCATGATGAATTTAAGTAAGCAAGTGAGTGTCCGAATTCCAAAACGACATATACGCACGAACGGTCGAGAGGCAGTTACATAGATGTGGGATTTTAGTTAACTATTTTTAAGCTAAATATTATTGTTGTTAATTAATATTAAATATTTAATTGGGCCGTGCTCATAGATGTCGGTTAGGAGATTCAAATCAAAAAAGTATTGAGGGAATTTTCGATTTCGAAAATCGTTCAGCGAGAAAGTTTTTCATTTAGGCGCAGAGATTTTTTTATACAAAATTTCATAACAAAATATTCATAAGACTTAAAGTTATTTGACACTTGTTTTGGCGCGCTCAGAGACTCTCCACCACGTACTGCCGTTTTTTTGGGTTGAAGTCTAGTATACGGTACAACTATGCTATTCATGCCTTGAAAGATCCGCTTTTACTAGTTGAAGCCTAATGATTTTATTAATCAATAAATATTTGACAAAATTAGTTCATTTGCCCGTGCCTATCACACATGCGCAGTTCAGGCTGTTCATAGATAGGATACACTGTGAAACTGCATTCATTTTTATAACAATGATCTACAAAGAGTGGAATGTAACAGGTCCGACAATTCTTATGCGCTACAATTAATTCTGAGTGCCGATTTAAACGACTTAGTATACTTAGAATGCTTAGTTGTACCGTATACTAAATTTTAGCCAAAAAGGAAACTTACTTTTTCACATATCTGGGCAACCCAAATAGACGTTTAGTGGCTAATTTCGCATTCGCATTTTTGCAATTAGGCATCCAGCACCTTCTCGAAGCCATAATGCATGCTACAGACGTCAAAAGTAGCAGTAAATAACATTTCTCGAATTCACTGGCCGCTAACCCCCGTTAACGGCGCCACAAAGAGCACGTGAATCGACGTGACCGGAACGCAGTTTGGTTGTCGAGGAAGAAATCCAACGGGCTAATCAACCGGTACGAAAGCGGGAAATTTTCAAACTGTGTAGTTCACCTATAGAGCGAGTTAGTGTTGTACTGATGTACATGGCGTCGTTCTGAATTCTGATTGGCTACTGAACGGAATTGGAATAAGGACTCGACATGCCCTACCAGTCGTCTGACACTAGAGGCGGGAAGAAAGTGATTAAAGTGATGTAACGATGGCTTTGTAGGCAGTGCTGTTCGATCAAAAGTACATACCTTTCATCAAAGGGGCACCAGTGCTGAAAAGCGAGCGAGCAGCGCCCATGCAGTGAAGATCACGCTATCATCATTGCCACGCTTATTGAGCCAGCAGCGTTCCGCAAGCTCTTTAAATATTCACTTTAGTCTAACAACTTTTTTGGTCAGGAGTTTTGGGAAGCCCGGAGGTGGAAGTTGTTTAGGGATTCTTGGAGGTAGGATAAGGATCTGCTTAGGGAGCGGAAGGAAGCTAGGAAGGCAAGATCATCGGCGTAAAGGAAAGTTTGTACTCTTGGTGTTGGTGGAGCGTCATTTATGTAAATGGAAAAGAGGATTGGGGATAGCACAGAGCCCTGTGGGGCGCCGACTTGGATAAGGTAATTGGGGGAGGTTTTTGATAGGTGTCGGATGAGGAATGAGCGATGATTTCAATGGCTTTGTAGTAGGGTGTGAATATGATCGGGAATATAGGGTCGGATTTTCATGAGAAGGATTGGGTGGGAGACGGTGTCGTAGGCTTGGGCGAGGTCTGTAAAAATGGCAGGGATTTCTTTTCAATCTTGTAGTGGGGTGGCGATGGCTAGGGAAAGGTTTAGAGTTTGGAGGGCCGCCGAGCGACCTTCACGGAAGCCAAATTGTGTAGAGGTAATAATGGGATCGAGGAGAGGTGTTAGACGAAGAAGTATTTTTTCGAATAACTTGCCAAGGATGGGTAGTAGGCTGATGGGACGGTGGTTGGATGGGAGCTGATGATCCTTGCCAGGTTTGGGGATCATGGTAACACGAGATGTCTTCCAGATGGTGGGGAAGTAGGACAGTCTTGGACAGGAGTTGAGGAATAGGGTAATCAGGTCTATTGCATTTTTTGTCAGGTGGGTGAGTTGAGATGGGAGGCCTCCATCGGGTCCGGGCAATTTGTTGCAGTCTATCGTCTTAAGTATATATTTAATTTCGGCGTCATTCGTCATCTAGGTCTGTTGTTGGTCGGGTGGTAGAGGTAGGGTTTCAAGGAAATTCCAAAGAACACTGTCTGGGATTGGGAAGTTTGAGGGGGCGGAAGCGTTCGGCCAGGGATTGGGTGAAGGTGTTGGTGATGGTTTGGGGATCAAAGGTTAGGGTATTGTTGGTGGTTAGGATAGGGGAAATGGGAGTGGGATGGTTTCTGATTGCTTTTATGATTTTATGGATATCGTTGGGCCTGCTTTTGTCAGATAGTAAGCCGTAATGCTTATGTGTCTCGTGATGTTTACGTAGGTTGTGTATTTTTTGCGTTCTCGTTTGTCGTCGTCTCGTCTGTATTTGTAGTATTGTGGAATTCGTCGTTTATGTCGTATGGTAAGGATTTCTTCCGGGAGGGTGGGGTGTGTATTTCTGAAGTAGGATATGGCTTTCCGATATGATTGATTTATGTGGTAAGTAAGGTGGTCTATGGATTGGGTGGTAAGGATATATGAGGGAACGTGGATTTTCTTAGATAGTATGTGTTTAAATTTTTTCCAGTCGGTTTTTGGTATTGATGGGGGTTTGGGGAGCATGTAGTTGTGGGTTGATGAGCTGGTAAAAAGTATTGGGAGGTGGTCAGATAGGTCTTATTTTAGGTGGGGGATGGTTATTAGTATTTGTGAGGAATGGAGGATAATGTCCAGGATATCATTGGGAATGTGTCGAACAAGGTGGGTAGGTTTAGTAGGATTTGAGGGTTTGTGTCTACCAATGTTCTAGTGGTAGGACGGTCGCGGTCATGCAGCCCCATGACGTCGATTTGCTGTTGACGTCGCCTGCGATAATGAAGGGGTAGGGGAGGTTTTAAAGGGTATCTAGATCAAAGTCGGGGATCGGTGTGTGGGAGGCTTTAAAAAAGGATATCAGGAGTATCTGAGATGTGGAGGAGCCAATAGCGACTGTAGTGCATTCTAGGACGGATATGGGAGGGAGTTGGTAAGAGGTGTGCGGAATGGATCGTCGGATGAGGATTGCCGTATTGACGATTGAGGGATGAGGATTGAGGTTCGGTCGGTTCTTGTGTGATGGAGTTAGGAACGGAAAAGGATCTGTGGGGTGTCAACCACGTCTCTTGTAAGAATAGTATGCCGATGGAGTAGTCTTTAAAGAATTGGGTGAGGATGGTTTTTTTCTGGTTTATACCGTCTCGCGCGTTCCGCGAGGATAGGGTTAAGATTTTGGGAGGGGGAGCCATTAATCGAGGATTTCAAGTAATTTAATTCCTGCTGTAATCAGTTTAGTGATGATGTCCTCTGGGCCTTTGAGGATTTCGAGGAGGGGTTTTAAGTTGAGGATTATCTTTTTCACTGTCGGGTTTTGAAGAAGGGAGAGGAGGTCTTTTATGTCTTGGGTAGTTGATAGAGTAGTTTGTTGTTGGTTTTGGCGGCAGAGGCGTAGGATTGGTTTTGGAGTCTTCGGGGGGAAAGTTTTGGGGTGAGTGGGATGGGGGTGGGCGGCTTGATGATTTGGTCATCTTTTCGTGTCGTAGTTCTCTGGCTTTAACTGTAATGGGGCATTGTGGGTCGTAGGCGGGGTGGTTTAGGGAGCAGTTAATACATTTTGGGGTGAATGGATTGTTAGATGTGTGGGAGGGACAGTCTTCTGTTGGGTGACAGCCAGCGCAGAGGGCGCAAGTCGCTTGTCTCCAGCAATAGGCCTTCGTGTGGTACAGTCTTTAGCAATTCGTGCACTGGGGTATTCTTTCTGTCATTTTGTAGTCTTCGATTGTCACTCTAAAGTAGTCAATATATCGTAGTGTTTTCTTGATCTGTCATTTCTTTTTTGTTGGACTCCTATGTGTACAGGCCTATTGGTGTCAATGTCCCGTCGGCGTCACGTCGTTGCTCGTCGGTGTCTCGTCAGTGATGTGTTGTGAAGTAATTTTAAGGGCGGTCAAGTTGTTTTTGATGGCAGTCAGGTCGTATTTGGTCGGGAGTCCTTTGATTACAAATTTGTCTCTTTGATTGTCTGTTGCTCGGTTGAAGTGGTAAGAGATGGTGGTGAAGAATAGTCCTTTTAGTCTGGGGTCTCTAGAGATCTGGTCCAGGCGGTCCCTTGGCAGTTAGGAGTTTGTTTTTGAATCCTTACCGGATTTCGGAAGCATAGAAATACTTGCATATTTCCAGTTTTCCGGAAAGTACCGCTGTGTAATGCATCTGATGTAGATTCGCGTGAGCTCCGTGCTTATAACCGGTAGGGCCTCCTTTAGTATGGGAGGACCTATTCGGTCGGGCGCCTTGCGACTACGCAAGCATTTGATTGTAGTTGAAACGTCGACTGTACATTGTGTTAGTGTATTGGCGCTGTCCTCTGTTTCCTTCTCATCTACCACCTGTGTAGTGTTGTTGACAAACCTCTCTTCAAGCATGTCGGCGAAGAATTCTGCCTTTGCCTGATCTGAGAAGAGGTAAGTTGGTTTACCCTCCGCATTGTCGTGGCCGCGCATGGCGGTTGTGGTTTTTGGTACTGACTTGAGCGCTTTTTGAAGTTTGAAGAAACCGTTACGGGAGTGATCAGAACCGATCTCTCATACGTTTTTCCCACTCCCCTGCGTGGTGGTTTTCGAGCGCCGATTTTAGGAGCTTTTCGCATTCCCGCAGTTGAGTTCTACTCGTAAGCGCGGGGCACCCAAACTACTGCCAGAGCTTTATAGCCTTAGGTTTTTCGCGCAAAACTCTTCGACATCTGGGGGGAGTGTGTTCGAGCCCTCTTCGGGCGGGTGCCAGAAGACCGGTGTCGCCTCTCTGTGGGCTGTTTGTATACGTTTTGTGAGTGTGTGTATATTCGCGTTTATGGATTCTGTCGAGTTCATTGTCTGCGGTGTTTGTGCTTGAGAGTGTAGTGAAGTGAGTTGATCGCGAAACTCATCCCAGTCGGTGGGTTGTGAGAGCCACTGCCTGGGACCACAGAAAGAGCGAATGCTTCCAACTGCGAAGGTTATAGGAATGTGGTCGGAGAGGGAGAAAGGAATGGGTTTGGGAGTAGTGACACGAATGTTCCCTGATGTGAGTGCTACATCGAGGATTTCGGGTCGGAGACGAGGGTCATTAGGGAAACGGGTGGGTGTGGAGGGCGGGATGAGTGTCACAGTGTTGTGTGACAGCAAGAAACTTACGAGTAAGTTTCCATTGCTGTTTGTGGTGTTGCATACCCATTCCTCACACTTGGCGTTCAGGTTGCCCGCCAAAACCGTGCGAGGTGCTAGGGAGAACACAGTGTGGAAATCGCCATCTATGAGAGGACGATTTGGTGCTACGTATGCTGACACCAGTGCAACTTCGCCTTCCGTCGTGTTTACCACAATCGCTCCCGTTTCAAGCCGCAAGGCGAGGTAAAGCTGCCGGGCAATGGGGCAACGAGCGACGTACGGCAACCGCGACACCGCCTCCGCGATGACGCGCATCGCGGTCGGTGCGGTAGTTAACCATGCCATTTAGCTCCAGGTCATCGGTGTTTCTGACTTTTGTTTCCTGCAATAGAAAATCGATATGGTGTTTATTATATAATAGCTCGATGATACGTCGATCTCGGTCCGTGTAGCCGGAACGGCCGTTGACGTTTCAGGCGGCTACCGCAAGAGGGCGGGTTCTGGTGTTTCCCTGTGTTCTGTGTTCAGCCATTGTGGGCTGTCCCCTGAGCGCAGAGAGTTCGAGCAGGCGGTGTATTGTGTAGCGTCGGATTCACATTCTTGCTCTCGACCTGGCTACCATTTTTGCTCTTTGCTGTAAGGTCCTTGTGAGCCTTACAGCAGCCGTAGTTGGCGGAGTGGTTTTTCCCGCAGTTACAACATAAAGAAGGCTTGTTACTGTTGTTGCAATCCTTGGTCAGGTGGCCTTCACCGGAGTGTAGGCAGCGTGGGCATACCTGACAGTAGGCGCGCGTGTGCGACCAGCGGCAGCACCGTTTACAGAAGGGCGCGCTCTCTAATCGCTTTGCAATTTCGATGCGCGCGCGGCAGTGGCATTTTGCGAAGATCCACTTGCTGTCGTCTCCTGGCGCGAGATTCACGAAGTACGCGCCTAACGGTACTAGCTTCCCGTTTCGGCACCTCTTCAGCTGGTAGAAGGCAGGCCTTGGTTTCCCCGGGCACTGCGTGGCGATGTCGTCGGCTACCTCTTCCGCCGACACTTGAGGGGGCGGACCGCTTACATATATCTTCAGTCCGCGTTCTTCTTTTCGCGCGTGCGTCTAGTGCGACGCGCTAAGTCTCTTGACGTGGTCTGTCGCCTTGCGTGTCTGTAACGAAAAGAATCCCCGCAGTGCCTAGCCGTAACCGGCTCCTCGCAACCGTGCGTCGCCGCTTCGAAACGGCTGAAGCCATTGTCGGAAGGCACCGAAGCGTTCGCGACCATGATGGGCGGAACACGTTTGGTGGCCTTCTTTGGCTCGGGGGCGGACGCAGGCGCAGGCAGGCCGGCTGAGGCAATGGCAAAAGGAGAGAGGGAGGGGAAGGAAGCGGGAGCGGGGCGGCAGTTATGTGTTTGCCCTGTTGTTGCGGCGAGGGTGGAAGAGAGGACACGGCCTCCGGGGCCGAGAGCTCGTCCGCCGAGGCGGCAGCTACGGCGCTCCCCTCGGGCACAGCGTCCACCTGCATCTCCTCGCTCACAGGCAGTGCAAGGAAGCTAATAGGCGGCAGGTGAGAGGCGGCGACGGCGGTTGGCGCATCGTAGAAAAGGCGGCGTTTCTTACCTTTTGCTGATGCGACGTCAAAGTTGGCTGCGTCGGTGTGCGGGGGCTGGGCGGATGACGGGCGGGCGTAAAACTCCGAGAGCCCGTTCTTCGCAGTGCCTTTGCTGAACGAAACCTGTTCAGCAGGCGTCAATGAGGCGGCAAAAAGGGCGATAAGATCAGTCGATACCCGCGCAAGGCATCCGTCATCGTCAGCCTTCATTAAGGGCTTGAGAGCGTTGTCAATGCGCGTGGCTTTGCTCTTTTGGGTTTTGGCTTCTAAAGGGGCCGGTTGTACTGCAGGGAAACCCTGCTGGCGTGTGGCGTCAGTATGTTCTCCTGGCGCGGCGTCATCGGCGGCGGCGATTGTGGCTGCGGTTGTTGCTGCTGCTTCGTTGTTCATTGCGGTGCGAAGCGCGGCGAGTCCCTCCGGTGCCACCGAGACCGAAATGCCGTCGGTCGAGAAGACCCACGCACGCCGGTCCGAAAGCATGCGAGTTTTCTCGCGCTGCACGCAGTTGCCGTTTTCCATATCTGAAATGGAACGGCAGTTTTTGCTCTTTTTTAAAAAGATTGCTGTTCTAAAAGAAGAGTTGGTTAAGTCCTAAGAGGACTTGTCAGGCTTAGTCCTGAAAAGGACTGATATTAGTGTTTTAGCCCTCAGAAGGGCTGGTGTTAAAAGTTTTTTTCAAAGACCGGCAGTGAAGGTCTCGAAAAAATTTTCAAAGTCCCGGAAGGGACTGGTGAGAATATTTCTAAGTCTAAAAATCAATTTTCGGACTTAGAAAAAGTTCCGCTCCGCAGCACAGTAGAGCAGGGTCCGGGAGTTCGGCGGCACGGTCCGGGGGCGGCAGGAGCGGCCCCGAGTTTCGGCGTCTTCTTGCTTCCAGGTGCGCTGCGGTTTACTGCTCCTCCAGGTATCTCCCCCAGTCGGTGACTGTTCCACCCGGGGTCAGCTCTATGCTTCCGATTGGTCTTCCGATATGAATGGTAGTGTGGGAAATGCAAGAGTAAGAAGTGTGTGTGTGTGTGTGTACGAGGAGAGGGGAAGGATGAGGAAAAGAAAATCGCGCGCGTTCCGTGACCTGTTTCTTAGGGTACTCTAGCGGCATTCGTCTGGTATTGATCGGGGAAATTGCGATAAGAGCAGCCGACCGGTAGATTTCTCTTCCAAATAGCCACTGAATTCGAGCAAGCGATATTGATTGTATCGAAAATCCGATTCCGCCGGGACTCGAATCTTAGGATCTGTGGCGTCATATCAGTCGCCTTGACCAAACGTGACAAAATATTAGCCACGTACATTTCATGCACATGAAATGCACGAGGAAGTAGTTTGCGACAGCAGGCAGCGCTGGCAGGAAGGGAAGCCGGGCTAAACTATGGCAAACCTAGGGAGCGGAAGGGAAGAGCTGCAGTGACGTGGGAGACCACTTGTGAACCCCGTGACCACTTGAAGCAAACTTGTGAACCTCGTAGACATGCTGGCTGTGGAAACACGTCGGCGAAAACAGGGAGATGACGCAGTTGCGTCAGACGGCCCAGAAGATAATATAAACGGACCCCGGACCTAAACTGCTTCTTCTGATTCTTGGGCGTGTCGGTAGGAAGTCGTGTGGGTTGTGCGCGACGCGGCATTTCAATGCATAGGCTACTGAGGCAAGGAACTGAAGTCGGCGTGCTACGTCGAGACGAGAGGTGCGGCATACTCGCTTGAATGCTCACGTAGGCTACTGGTGCATCACACCGAATAAGATATCAAATTATCAGGCCAGCGGTGGTGGTGACCAGGAACATTCCTTCTCGTAACTGGTCAATATTGTTTATTGTAATTATTGTGAATAGTATTCAGGTGTTGGAGCATATTTCAAATAAATAATAAATTATAAACCGTTTACATCTGTGATTTATTTCCCAGGCAAAGACGCCACAGTCCGGTCAGAGACTCTGCAGAGACTTGATAGCGGAAGATGAATTTGATAATTTCATTTGTTGGGTCTTGGGAGTTGAATTTGATGTTTGCATCAAATAGTAAAACAGACATTTCTGCCTGTCAATTCTTAATAAAACCTTTGTGAATGAATGGGGTCAGGGTTGTAAGTTCGCATTTGAGCGCGGATGCCATTACCACATTTGATGTGGTTAATTTCGTAAGAAAATGCAATTTCGAGCTCCGTTAAATGCGAAAAAATTAAAACTGTACAAATAGAAACAATTAATATACGTTCTTTGGGGATAAAAACAAGAAAATCAAAAATTCAGAAATAATGAGAGCATACCCATAATAAAAGTTGATAATTGTTATAACATTTTTTTCTGATGCGATATTAATATTTTTGGTATTAAGCCCTCAAAAAATATAGCTCGATAAGGCGGTGAAAAGTGCCTCAAAACCAAATCAATAATTGCGATGCTCATATGAAAAAGATTAAAAAATAGTTTAGATTCCCAAAAAATCAGCCTCCTAAGGCAATCTGTCGCAGAGATATAACGAGAAACGTGTTTTTCAAGTTTAATTTTTCTGCTTTTATTGCATATATTTGGATGAAAAATTGCGGGGACTTTGAAAACAGTTGAATTTGATAGTATTATTGTCAAACAATTATGACGCCAATTTCAAATAGAAAAATAAATAAATAAATTTTTGAAATTAATTTTCGACGTGATAACGTTGAAGCGCTGTTTCAGTTGAATTGAATTTAATTGAATTTGCCTTATTTTACGTGGCGAGAGTTCCCCCAAATTATTTACAACATTCTATAACAAAGTCTATTTTTTCAGAATTAAACAAAGTGGACGGTACTGAAAAAACAAAATTAAATGATTAAAAATTATTTTGTACAGCCCTGATTTTGGGAATAAAACTGCAGGGATGTTTTTTTCCTAGAGCCTCAAATTAGCCTTAAATTTTGGGTAGGATTTTAGAATTTTTTAATGTTTTTTGATTTAAGTGTTTAATCACCCAATATAAACCATGTTAATTGTTTCTCTTCATACAGCCCTGTTTTGATGTGTGGTTTCATAAATTTTAATTGATTTTAAATGGATTTTCTAGGTGGGCGTTGCTAGTTTTAGACTAAATGTAGCAGCGCCCACGATTTCGGGAAATCCAAAAGAGCGTAAACTTTTGGAAATAGAACCTTTAATTACCCTCAAAATTGGCTTAAAATTTTCGAAACAGAGTTTGGTTGAAATTGGTTTTTGACCGCTGCTACCTTTAGATGGCCAAAAAATTGTACATGACCATATATCAAAATCTATCTTTAAGGAACATATTTTATTAAGGAAAAATCTTTGTCTTAAATATTGTAGTTGTGGGAAGACGCCAAAAAATTTGAATTGTGGCATTGAAAAGTGGATGCTGGCTACACCCCGTGTTAGATTTTTTTTCAATATTTAGCAACTGGATTTATCCACATTTTCGTTACCAGACCCTGTAATTTTGTTACTGACGAAAAGTGTCTGTTTTTACGCGCTGCATTACATAACTTTCTCTTCTTAAGAAGCTCTTTATTTAGCGCAACAAAGCGAAAAAACACTTTTTCGGTACCAAGAGACCCCAAACGTGTGTTTCCGTTGAAATCTCGAAATCGATTTTCCACAGCATTACATAACTACGCTACCCGAATATTACTCCGTTTATATGTAAGTATACGGGATAATAAGCGAATGAGTGAATAAACGGATGAATAAAGGAAAGAATAATGGAATTAATAAATGAATCAATAAACGAATAAGTGATATATGAATTAGCGAATGAAAGAATGAGTGTGTGATGAATGAGTGAATTGTGGCGTCATACGGGTGTAATCAGAACACAGAGAGTGGTTTGTAACAACAGGTTTATTCAAATCTAGACCGCAGTCACAATTAACAAATTACACTGCTTACAATTAACTAAATGAATAAAACTCACTATTAGGAGAGATAATTTACAGAACGGCTACCACACCGCAACATACGACCAATATTCCCTGTGCGGAGCACCGCTCTACCCTGAGACCAACTACATGTCACGACAATGAATTGCCGGCCCTTTGCCCTTGTGCACCTACTAGCACAAACTCACGCACCATTTGCTGCAGACACTGCTGGTAAACATGAAGATGGGGGCTTTTTTTTGGGGGGGGGCTTAGCCAAAAGTTTATGTACTATGTGTTGCAGTGCGCACGCAATTATGCGTTTTACTGCTATGTGTAAGTGGCTGGTGTAAGTTCGTGTCGTACCTTAGTCAATAGCCAAATCGGTTTTTGTGTTGTACTACGCCCTTAGAATATCAGAGGGGAGCGCTTCTCTTATTTGCCCTACTGTAAGGACGTGTCGAGCTGTTTTAACGTTGCCGGAGCTTCGTCGGTTTGAAAAACTTGATAGGTTTTGTTAAACGAAAGCCGTCTCAGTCATTGAGTGAAGGACTCGATATCAAGTTCCTTCCTCTGTACTTTCAGCCGTTTCCGAATCGGAGGGTGTGCTATGAGCCGTAGAACTTTGTTCTGTACCAGCTCAAGTGTATCCTTGTTCTTCTGTGCCGCAGCGTAGGTGGCCACAGGCCGGCAACACGTTTTGTAAAGTGCCAAATCAAGTTCCAAGGGGAGTGTAGGTTCCCTGTAGTAGTTGAACTCTTTTTTGTAAATATTATTCGAATTCGCCTGACATGTAAATGCCATCTCAGCCTTCGATCAAAAGTGACGCCTAAGTAGGTTGCCTTAGGCGCCAATGTTAGTTTTTATGTACCAACTGTTTTTTGTTTTGGTGGTGTAAAACGTTTGGCATATTTGTGTTTGGGGTTGGTGTAACAGATGGCCTGCGACTTTTCCGCTGAAAAAGTCAAGTGGTTTTGTTCCACCCATTTCAGCGTCAGGTTCATCTGTTTTTGAATTACTTTGGGTTTGTGGTCTACGTTCGGGACATTGCTCTCGTGGCCTTATATGGGCCCTACCCGCCGCCCCCGTTGCCTTCACTTTACCGCCGCTCTACCACGCCACGTCCACGGAAAGTCCCACTCCGCCCTTAGATACTGCCTTTGCTAAATGTGCGGCGAAGCTTTGTTAAACCGGCGATGCCTGCCGTCTGCTCAGTGTTTTAGGGAGACACGACGCTACAGAATGCATGAATGAATGAATAATGAGTGAATGAATGATATTCAAATTTAAATTTAGATGGTAACCACTTTCTATTAAGAGTCTAACGCTTATTTTAAAATCTCAAGTATTTATCGATTATCAAAACAAGTAAATATTATTTATTTTTATATAATTTTGTATAATATACTATTAATATAAGCCTACCAAAGTTTTGTTCATGATTTTGGAGAGCCAATGTTCAGCACTGACAGGAAAATATAGGTTTTATAGTAGGCCCACAGTTTGCCGTGGCGAATCGTCAACGTCAAAGAAATGTTTCGCTTCCCTTCATTATTCGGTTGGTTTTATGATTTCTAATCTTTATGTGTTTTTCATTTTTTCATATAAAAATGCATTTCCTTTCTTTGGGCGCTTCAGACGACTGTATCGGATACAGTACCTGGTTTTGTAAAAATGTGGTTTCGCATAAGAGATTCCCATTCGTTCTCTATGTTCTATTTTGCTGCAAGGCCTATGACCTTCGAGAAGGTTGCCTACTGAGGATATGGACGTACAAATCACGTGACTGACGAGATTACGCAAACGCATCTGGTATACAAGTCTCGGCTCCAATAATTCCATGCATTGGTGTCCAGGCGCAGGTTTCTTCATCAGTAGGAGTTGGTAATATAGCAGTTAAACACCTTAAGTAGAAAAATGTTTTCTTCAAACTTCGAAACAATGTCAAGATCGAAATGCCAATAATTGGGGTAAATCAGGGATTTTATGGTAAAGAAAAGGAAACTTTTCACCTTATCTTCTGTACCGTTTGCAGCAAACACACGAAAAATCAATGTGTGCAATTTGGTGCTAAATAAGTGTAAGAAGTAAAAAAATAACTTAAGACCTACCACAACTCTTCAAAAAATCAAGTGTTTATCAAATCAGCCCCACCTGATGGGGATAACACGAAACATTGATGGGGCTAAAGTGATACAGCTTAATATCTCTATGAATTTTCGTTGAAAAAAAAAAAAACACCGACAGCGTGCTACAGTAAGACACCTTAGGGTCTTCTGTTTCAACAGTATTATTTTGATCTTTTGCTGTATCCAAATACAGTAACATTTTTAGTTCCTGCTATATGGTCATTAATCATAGTATATATTTCATATTAATAATTTTGGATACCAAAAAATAAAACGCACCCACGTATCAGGTCTCAGTAAGTAGTGAAGTCAATCGATGTTTTATTCACAAACCATTTTCTACTTTTTATCGCATCTCCTACCCGATCTTTTAGGAGACGCCACTAACGGTTTGTGATTTTTATGCGTGTGCAAAAAATTAAAAATGAGTTCCGGCTAGTTGCAAAGACTGCAAAAAGTAATAAATATACTTACAAGTTGTCTGGAGTCAGTAGGAGGTGATTTGCCTGGAGCGAATTTCGTACTTATATTATTTAAAAAATCAACCAGAAGTATTTGAAATAAACTTATATATTCATATTTTGTGACCATATTTATACTATTTTTAGGTCAAATGTTTGCATTATAAGTTAGGTTAATATAATCCTGCCCTCATGTGTTGAAAAATTAAATTAAATACTTTGTTTTAACTTTCTTTCAGTTTTCTGCCTTTTTCAATAAACCATCTTCTGTTCCAAAAGAAAAAGAAAAGAAAGTATATGAAGTTCTGGGATGGCTGAATGAGTATTTCATTAAGACAGAATGGGTAGCTGGAAATCACATCACTCTAGCTGATGTATTCTGTTCTGCATCAGTGTCACATTTTCAGGTAACTGAAATTATTTTTTTTATTACGATTAATGTCTATACTGTAAAGAATATTGCATCATCTGCTGGAATTCAATGCGCGGATTGCTTCATCTGCCGGCGCCCCCCGAACTGGACGGTTCCGGGTTATTCGCGAGTCGCGTAGAAGTGTGGCGCAAGTTCCGAATGGGTCGAGACGGGAGCCAGCCAGGTATAAATTCTCTGCCACCAGCGGCCGCGAGTCAGTCAGTGAGTATACAGTCTGAAGTGGAAGCTGAGCTGTGAAATGTGCATTGCGGTGAACAGCGGCGCAGAGGAATGTGGACAGAGCATCAGACAGTGGTAGGTGCATCGGACTTTGCGATAATGTAGAAGATGTGAACAGTGTAAATAAATATTCAGAACTGAACAGTGTAAATAAATAATCGAGAGAAGTGAGTCGTGTGTAAGGAAATAACCATGTGAAGAACACAAGGGCTGTGCAACCTAGCTGTAAATAATGTGTAAGTAATTTTAGTGTATCATTAAGAAAAAATAAACGTCTTTGTTAAAATATTAACTGTTTTAATTGACCACTAAGAAACGTTACAATACATTATTTGCATGGAGGGTATAGCTACGTTCTTGTAGCCTTCCATGTAGAAGAACGCAATGGGTCCTCTTAACTGCAATCGCCAAATGTGAAACCTGGAACTTTGAACAAACCTGTATAAGGCTACAATATTGCAAATTAGATTTATCTATTTAACATTCGTACCGTTGGCTGCATTCAACATGTTTCTTTTGTAATGTAGAGCGGAGTGTTTCAGGAAGAAAACCAATGCATCTGTTTCTCTAACATTATCTGAGAAGGGTGTTGATAAGCTTCTTTTTTATCTGCTGCGGTGATAGCCCGTTGTGTTCCAATATTCTTAAATGGGCCAGTGTGACAGAATTCATCGTGCAAGCATTCTTCGTGTATGGTCCTTACATTCTGACATAGCCTTCTTGCTTTCATAATATTTTTTTCGTATTCCAGCATTATAAAAGAACCTTTTCTGTTGCAAGAAATCGTTCATAATCGGACATTTTACGGCACAAGTGATCACACATTCAGCCAATCGTAGCGAGAGAATCGGGGGAGGTAGAGCTAAACGGAACAGCCGACCACCGTTTACTCACACAATGTCAAGTCCCCGAGTCGTCACCGGGAAGTTGTTTCGCAAAATTACGTATGATTCTCTAATAAATGTATAATTATTTTATACAAAAAAATATAGTATGTAACTCGTTTATAATGTTGCTTTATTACATTCGTACAAATTTGAAAACTTGGTCCTAAAGTCGCTCGTTTTCAAAACATGTACTCGTGCAATAAAGCTCAATATTATAAACTAATTGCATAAATTACTATTTCTACAACTAGTGTGTTTTAGTATTTCATATGTAGTGCGTTTCATATATACTTAGTGTTTGTGCGTGTTTCTTGTGAAAAGAAAACATAAATATTAGAAAACTAACATGTAATTAATTTTTGTAATGAGTGAACTTTTAGGCTATTTTATTTTTGTTTAGTTTCATAATTTTCATAAATATTTTAGGTCTGAGACTTTAAATCCAGAAGAAACGAGAAGAACTCTTCTAGAATTGGAGGCTGGGGAAGGAGGAAACTTGAAAGATAGTGAATATAGTGAAAAAGAAATTGATATCCAAAGTGATTCGTAACAAGAGGGCAGTAAAATTCGTGATGAGGGAGAAAGCAGTAACAATTTTTGTTCATTCGAAGAGATAAAATTTCAAAGTGGAGTAAAAATACATGTGCTGAATTTCCAAAACAAAAAGAAATAATATAGTAAAAGTGCCTCCTGGTTCTAAAAATACTGACGTCGTTAAGTCAGAAATAGAATCATTTATGAAAATGTTTACTGTTACAATAATAGATCAATAATGATGGGCAGGAATTGCTAGAATTATGCGAAAGATTTAATCTCGAAATCTTAAATGGCAACTATGGACAGCATACAGAAGGGGAACTAACTTTTATTAGTGGGAATGGAGGTAGTGTAATAGATTACGCTCTGTTGTCGCAGGAAAGAATACACAATTTATTAGATTTTTGGATCGAATTACGGGCAGAATCTGATCATTTGCCTGTGTGTGTGCATTTAGCAGTAAATGCTTCTGCGCTGCCATCGGTAGGGGAGCGGGCAGGAGCAACGAACTTACCAATAGGAAGATGTTTGTATGTAAAGAGGAAAAGCGACAGGAATTTTTACAGGGTATTCTTAACTCGGCAGGCTGTGCGCGAGAGGATAGCTCGCCGGAAACGCAGAGAATGAACTTAGAAAGGCGGCTCTACCGCGCAGGGAAGGGTATGCGAAGGTGGGGGAGAGGAGGAAGGGAACTGACCCAAGGGTGGTTTAGCGAGGAGTGTCGGGAGACCAGGCGCGAAACTATAATATCCTTAAGGAATTTCAGAAACAGGGGAACGGAAGAAGCTAGAAACAGTTATTTGCTATTACGTAGGCAGTACGAGGCCACAATTAAGAAATCGAAGAAATCTTGGCAGGAGAGTGAGGCAGCAAGAATACAGGCAATTCTAAGAAACGATTATAGTAAATCAATTTGGGACGTTATTAGATCTTTGCGTAATAAAATAAATTCAAGTAATGAAATTTCAGCAGACGCGTGGGTGCAATATTTTTCACGGACGTTCACAGTAGAGACCATTGAAACAGGGTATTTTCACTGACCGGAGTGTGTCTGAATTAGACGAACCTCTAACCTGGACTGAAGTAAATAGGGCTATTGTAACAATGAGTAATAAGAAGGCAGGTGGCGCGGACGGCATTCCGACAAAATTTATTTCGTAATTGTGGCACATAGACCCAGAATGTATTATGAAGTTATTTAATGCAATTGCTGATTCCGGCTCGTATCCAGAAACATGGAGTACAGCTATC